>JASTWF010000452.1:0-197105 GCA_030390025.1 Squalus acanthias
CAATAATTGTGAAGGAGCAGGAATTGTGTGTGAATTGGTACAGAGATCTTGGAGGTGACGGTGTTCCCAAGGCATTGCTGCTGATTGTCCTTCCCGGGTTAAGGGTTGCGGGATTGGGATGGTGATGTGGAAGTAAGCTTGATGAGTGGCTGCATTGATTTGATTGACAGCGAGATTTGCCAGTCACAGAGCACATTTATAAGTCCAACCCACCCACTCTTTCCCCTTTGCAATGGAAAGGAACATTACTGAGTGATCAAAGATAGGAAGTCATGTTAGAGGGCTGGTGGCCCAAAGGCCCGACTATATGAAAAGAATCGAAGGAATGCTGTTGATCAGTATGTGTCTTTTCTCAGGAAACGGAGGGTCTACGCTCCTTGCTCTTCATCGATTAGAAGAACTCTATGAAGACAAGTTGGATAGCTTCACCATTCTTCTAATTCATGCCGGTAAATAGTGAAAGTTTTCGTGTTGCTTCACCTTCGTTAAATGGCCGTTTTCTTGAATTAGGTGCAGAGGATAATCTGGAGTGCTGGGCTCTGTTCAAGCTCTCTGTCTGTGGCCTCCCATAGAGGTGGGCTTAATGTCCTGGGTATTAATTGTGAGGTTCTGAAGTCTAACAAATATCCAACTATTTGAAGAGGCTGTGTCAGATATCAGGTGTCAGCTGTGGCTCCATGGGTAGCATTCTTGCCTCTTGAGTCAGTAGGTCGTGGGTTCGCTGAGGGAGCACTGCACTGTCGGAGGGACAGTACTGAGGGAGTGCTGCACTGTCGGAGGGGCAGTACTGAGGGAGCGCTGCACTGTCGGAGGGTCAGTACTGAGGGAGCGCTGCACTGTCGGAGGGGCAGTACTGAGGGAGAGCCGCACTGTCGGAGGGGCAGTACTGAGGGAGCGCTGCACTGTCGGAGGGGCAGTACTGAGGGAGCGCTGCACTGTCGGAGGGGCAGTACTGAGGGAGCGCCGCACTCTCCGAGGTGCCGTCTTTTGATGAGACGTTAAACCGAGGCCGTGTCTGCCCTCTAAGGTGGATATAAAAGATCCCACAGTACTATTGGAAGAAGAGCAGGGGAGTTCTCCAAAGTGTCCTGGGCAATGTTTATCCCTCAACCAACAACTCTCAAATAGATTATCTGGTCACTATCACATGCTGTTTGGGAGCTTGCTGTGCGCAAATTGCCTGCTGCGTTTCCTACATTATAACGGTGACTACACTTAATTGGCTGTAAAGCACTTTGGGACGTCCTGAGGTCGTGAGGTTAAAATTTGACTGATAACGCTCCTGTAAAAGTGCCTTGGGAGGTTTTACTATAATCACAATCTTACAGCACAGGAGGAGGCCATTTGGCCCATCATGCCTGTGCCGGCTCTTTGAAAGAGCTCTCCAATTAGTCCCACTCCCCTGCTCTTTCCCCCATAGCCCATTTTCTCCTTTTCAAGTATTTCTCCAATTCCCTTTTGAAAGTTATTATTGAATCTGCTTCCACCGCCCGTTCAGGCAGCACATTCCAGATCACAACAACTCGCTGCGTAAAAACATCTCTCCTCATCTCCCCTCTGGTTCTTTTGCCAATCACCGTTAATCTGTGTCCTCTGGTTACCGACCCTCCTGCCACTGGAAAATTGTCACTAGACTAATGATAACTTATTTCAAGCTAGTGTAACATCGTGATCTGCTGACTGTCTCAACAGCTGGTATTTATATAGCGCCTTTAACGTAGCAAAACGTCCAAACTCATTTCACAGGAGCGATTATCAGACAAAATTTGACACCAAGCTACATGAGATATTAGGACAGGTGAGCAAAGCCTGGTCAAAGAGGTAGGTTTTAAGGAGCGTCTTAAAGGAGGAGAGGTTTAGGGAGGGAATTCCAGAGCTTAGGGCCCGGCCGCCAATGGTGGAGCGATTAAAATCAGAGCTGCTGAAGAGGGCAGAATTTTTTTTTTTATTCGTTCCTGGGATGTGGGCGTCGCTAGCATTTATTGCACACCCCTAATTACCCTTGAGTGGCTTGCTGGGCCATTTCAGAGGGCAGTTAAGAGTCAACCACATTGCTGTAGGTCTGGAGTCACCTACAGACCAGACCAGGTAAGGACGGCAGATTTCTTTCCCTAAAGAACTTTAGTGAACCAGATGAGTTTTTACGACAATCCGGTAGTTTCATGGTCACCATTACTGATGCTAGCCTTTTTATTCCAGATTTATTTAATTAGCTGAATTTAAATTCCCCAGCTGCCGTGGTAAGATTTGAACTCACGCCTTTGGATCATTAGTCCATGCCTCTGGATTACTAGTCCAGTAACATTACCACTATGCTATCATTCCCTTGGAGTTGGAGGAGTGCAGAGATCTCGGTGGGGTGGGGGGTTGTAGGGCTGGAGGAGGTTACAGAGATAGAGAGGGGGGGGCGAGGCCATGGAGGGATTTGAACACGAGGATGGCCACAGTCCATATTCAGGACATGTTTACATGTTACGACGCGTTTCCCTTTTTGTTGCAGGAGGTTACAGCCAGCGTTTGCCGAGTGCCAGCGCTCTGGGGAAGATCTTCACCGCTCTGCCTCTGGGCGATCCTGTTTACCAAATGCTGGAGCTCAAGCTGGCGATGTACATCGACTTCCCCGGCCGCATGAAGCCTGGGGTGCTGGTGACCTGCGCCGATGACATTGAGCTCTACAGCGTGGGAGAGACCGAGGCCGTTTGCTTCGACAGGCCCGGTTTCACCGCCCTCGCCCATCCTTCCTCCTTGTCGGTCGGCACCACGCATGGCGTCTTTGCGCTGGAGCCGGGCCGGGTGGTGGGGGATCGGGAGGAGCTGGAGTGCGCGCCCTGCTGGCGGTTCCTGCACAAGCCCAGCGTGGAGACGATGCAGGAGGAGGGGGCAGTCTGCAGGGCAGGCCGTGGACTGGGCAGCGGCGGAGACACGGAGGAGGCGGAATTTGTCTACACGGACAGCGTCTACTACTTCGACCGTCCGACGGCCAGGCAGCTGCTGGCGATCCTGAGAGAGATCGGCGCCTTTGGCTGCGAGATCGACGCATATGGCGACTTCCTCCAGGCGCTGGGGCCCGGGGCCACACCAGAGTACACCAGAAACACGGCCAACGTCAGTCACCAGGAGGAGCGGCTGGTGGAGGTTCGGCAGAAGATCTTCTCCTCTCTCCGAGGGACGCCGCTCAACGTGGCCGTGTTGAACAATTCCAAATTCTACCACCTGGGCACCGCCCGGGAGTACCTGCACCACCTGACGGCAGACGCGACCCTGAGAGCGCAGCTCGGGCTTCTCTCCGACCCCGCCGGGATCGGCCAGCTCCGCCCCGAGAGCTGCGGCCGGGTTCCGTGCGTCATCGAGAGCGTGGTGGGGCCGGGGTGCGACGTAGCTCCCGGCAGCGTGATCGAGTACTCCTGGCTGGGGGCGGGCAGCTGCGTGGGCGCCAACAGCATCGTCAGCGGTTGCTGCATCGGAGAGAACTCCACCGTCCCTCCCGACACCTTCCTGCACTCGCTGAGCGTCCCGGCGGGCTTCGCCACCGTGATGTTCGGGACGGGAGACGACCTCAAGCGCGCCGTCCCGTCCCTTTCGGAGATCGGCGAGCTGCGGCTGCTGGGCAGCGGTTTCCCAGAGGCTGCCGGGCGCCTGGGCCTGAAGATCTCTGAGCATCTCTTCTCCGGCGGTGGGAAAGCCCGCCCCAGCCTGTGGAACGCCAGAATCTTCCCCGCCCCGCGTGCGAGGGCCGAAGACTCGGTCGCGGCAGTCCTGGAGATGTTCGAAGTCCTGCGGGGGAAATCGGCCCCACAGTGGGCGGTTGACGCTCAATTGCTCTCCATCGAAGAGATACTCCAACGCAAGGATGTGACAAACATGCTGAGATTCAGGCAACAGCTCGCGGAAGAAATCAGTCAGAAAAAACAAGCAGGGAAAAAGTAAATTGAAGGCCTTATAATTCATTTGTTCTTTTTTATCATGTCACAATTAGGCAGCAAGTTACAAAGTCACTCCTATCGTACCAGAATTGCAGAACTGAGAGGTTCTGCCTATCTGGAAAGACTGACCAGGCGGGGGCTCTTTTCTCTGGAAAAGTAAAGGCTGAGGGGTGACCTGATCGAGGTCTTTAAAATGAAAGGTTTTGATAGTACAGAAAATGTTTCCACTTGTGGGGGAGACCAAAACTAGGGGCCATAAATATAAGATAGTCACTAATAAATCCAATAGGGAATTCAGGAGAAACTTCTTTACTCAGAGTGGTGAGAATGTGGAACTCGCTACCACAGGGAGTGGTTGAGGTGAATAGCACAGATACATTTAAGGGGAAGCTAGATAAACACATGAGGGAGAAAAGAATACGGTGATGGGGTGAGATGAAGAGGGGTGGGAGGAGGCTCGTGTGGAGCATAAACACCGGCACGGACCAGTTGGGTCGAATGGCCTGTTTCTGTGCTGTAAATTCTGTGTAATTCTTTATCTTTCCTGCTGTACTCCAAAATACAGCTCTTTTTGATATATATCAATGACCTGGACTTGGGTATCAAGGGCATAATTTCAAAGTTTGAAGATGACACAAAACGAAATGGTACAATTTTAAAGGGGGTGCAGGAACAGAGAGACTAGGAAGTGTGTGTACACCAATCTTTGAAGGTGGCAGGACAAGTTGAGAAGGCTGTTAGAAAGATATACGGGATCCTGGGCTTTATAAATAGAGGCATAGAGTATAAAATCTCAGCTCCAGCCGGAGTATTGTGTCCAATTCTGGGCACCACACTTTGGAAAGGATGTCAAGGCCTTGGAGAGGGTGCAGAGGAGATTTACCAGGGATGAGGGACTTCAGTTATGTGGAGAGACTAGAGAAGCTGGTACTGTTCTCAGAGCAGAGAAGGTTAAGGAGAGATTTAATAGTCGTGTTCAAAATCATGAAGGGCTTTGATCGAGTAAATAAGGAGAAACTGTTTCCAGTGGCAGGAGGGTCGGTAACCAGAGGACACAGATTGAAGGTAATTGGCAAAAGAACCAGAGGGGAGATGAGATTTTTTTTTTTTTACACAGCGAGTTGTTGTGATCTGGAACGCGCTGCCTGAAAGGGCGGTGGAAGCAGATTCAATAATAACTTTCAAAAGGGCATTAGATATGTACTGGAAAAGGAAAAATTTGCAGGGGAGTGGGCAAAGAGCAGGGGAGTGGGACTAATTGGGGAGCTCTTTCAAAGAGCATGCACGATGGACCGAATGGCCTCCTTCTGTGCTGTCTGATTCTCTGATGCTATTTTGAAATAGAGGAAAGTTATAAAATAAAATTTATTTTCCTGTATTTTTGTGTGAGTCACGGTACATGTGGCTGGTTTTAATCAACCTTTCACTTTCCATTCATATCACACACAACACTGAAGATCCCATCACCTCACTGCACCACCTGTCATTCAAATAGGTGGAATGGTCAGTGCAACCTTTATTAAACTGATTCAACCTCACACTTTACAGCCTTCCGGACTCAACATTGAGTTCAATAACTTCATATCATAACCACTGTTTTCGGACAGCAGGTGCTGGTGATGATTCCGCTCTTGCGATTTACACCACCTCCGGCGCAATGTTCCCGCCAATAGAGCAATGTTCCTGCCTTGGGCGCAATGTTCCCGCCTCGCGCGCGATGTTCCCCCTAATTTCCTTTTGGGTCGCGCGGCCTCTTTAACAGGCTGTGAGGCCCGTGCAAACTTCCGCGCATGTGCGGTTTCTTGCATTGGGAAGCTGGCTCACCAGCTGTGCGGGATCGAGAGAGAGAGAGAGCTGTGCAGCCACGCGGACGCACAGCTTAAAGGGAACATTGCTCTCGACCCGTCTTTTGTTTCTTTACTTGTCCCATTACCATCTGCTTTTGCCTCGCACCATCATCCCTTTTGTCATTTAATCTCTCCTGCCTTCCACCCTATCACAGACCTTCCATTTGTTCTTTCCTCCCCTCCTCCCTTTCCCGGCCCCTGTAGTTGCTTCAAACCTGTTAAATCTCGAACTTCTTCCAGTTCCAGCACTGGATTCTGCTGAATGTACAGACACCAGCCTAGTTCATTATATGTGTGTTATCTGATCACCTTCTCTACATAATTAATATTGTGGACAGTTCTGGTCTCTGCACTGCGAAAACGATATTGAAGCACTGGAGAAAGTGCAGACAAGTTTTACAAGCATGTTACCAGAATTGAGATGATGCGACTATCAGGCAAGAGTTCTGATGGAAGGTCATCGTCCTGAAATGTTGGGCCAGAAATTCGGGTCGGAGGCTTCCCGCGGATGCAAGCCCCCAACCTGCACTTACATAGCGCGCCTGCCGTTGTGCTGTGGGCCTGCATGGGATTTCCGATCCTGGGCCTCCTCCAGCTGCCGGTGGGCAGTGCTCGCGTATCCCAGCGGCGCAGTTAGTTCGAAGCGTCCCCTGGGATCACGTGGGCCATGGAGAGCCAATCGGAGCAGGGAATCTCCATTCATAGATTTGACAGGAAGACCTGTCAAATCTATGAATAGAGATCGGCCCCAGAACCTAACTAAAACTTCAAATACATTTTTAAAAAACATCACATTTTAAAAATAACTATAAATTACATAAAATAACTATTTTAAACAATAATTTAAATTTTTGAAAAAATTAATTACAGTTTTTAACGGGGCTAAAAATAAAGTTACCTTTCTTTAAAGTATTTAAAAATAATAAACCTGTGGAAAAAATGTTTTAATTTAACTTAATTCGCCACTTACCTTGTTAAAAGCAGGCCTTGCGCCTGCTTTTTCCCCGCGCAGCTGCCAGGGACTTAGCCGCACGGAGAAACCTGTATAAAAAAAAAAAGCCGAAGTTCGCTGCGTGCGCGCTGCCTCTCCCGCGCACTGCGGTTGATCCGCGAACCCCTTCCTTCACGAGACCGGAAGTTCCGGTTTCCCGTGCATGCGCGAAACCGGCACTTCCGGTGGCCCTATGGGTGAGTACACAGCGCGTACTCACCCGTGGGGACCCGAATTTCTGCCCCGTTAACTCTGTTCCTCTCTCCACAGACGCTGCCTGACCCGCTGAGCGTTCCAGCATTTGCTGCTTTTATTTCAGATTTCCAGCATCCGAAGCATTTGGATTTCCTGTCACATTGTGCAAAGCTGCTAATGTGATGGCAGCTGCTGAATCACGGGGCGGTTTTGTACTTTGAAGCGATGCACAGAAGGAAATAGGTTGAAATTAACTTATGTTGACTTCAGTTCAGACTCTTGCTATTCCCCACATGTCCTATAGGTGGCAGCAGGAAGTTCCAGAGTCGAGTGCAATTTGTTGTCACAATAACTTGTCCCAGAAATAACCGTGACATTAGATTGTGCTAAAAGTACCGACGCCAGCCTAGTTCATTAGTGTGTTGTCAAATCACCTTCTCTACATAGTTAACAGCAGGTGCATGGGAACACCACCACCTCCAAGTTCCCCTCCAACTTAACACCATCCTGACTTGGAAGTATATCGCCGTTCCTTCATTGTCGCTGGGTGAAAATCCTGGAACTCCCTCGCTAACAGCACTGTGGGAGCACCTTCACCACTGACAAAGACTGCAACGGTTCAAGAAGGCGGCTCACCACCATCACCTTCTCGAGGGGCAATTAGGGCATCGGCAATAAATTCTGGCCTTGCCAGCGACGCCCACATCCCGTGAATAAATTTTAAAAATGTGCGCAGTTCAGGTCTCCACATTGTGCAAAGAATATTGAAGCACTGGAGAAAGTGCAGAGAAGATTTTAATAGAATCATAGCAATTTACGGCACAGAAGGAGGCCATTCGGCCCATCGTGTCTGTGCTGCCCAACAAAGAGCTCTCCAGCCTAATCCCACTTTCCAGCTCTTGGTCCGTAGCCCTGTCGGTTTCGTCACTCAAGTGCATATCCAAGTAGTTTGTAAATGTGATGAGGGTTTCTGCCTCTACCACCCTTTCTGGCAGTGAGTTCCAGACCCCCACCACCTTCTGGGTGAAACAGGTTCTCAACTCCCCTCTAAACCTTCTACCAGTTACTTTAAATCTCTGGTTACTGACCTCTCTGCTAAGAGAAATAGGATTGCATAGAATTGAAGAGATCTTTCTATCCACTCTATCTAGGCCCCTCATAATATTATGCACCTCAATCAGGTCTCCCCTCAGCCTCCTCTGTTCCAAGGAAAACAGACCCAGCCTCTCCAGTCTTTCCTCATGGCTAAAATTCCCCAGTCCAGGCAATATCCGTAAATCTCCTCTGCACCCTCTCTAGTGCAATCACATCCTTCCTGTAATGTGGTGACCAGAACTGCACGCAGTATTCTATCTGTAGCCTAACTAGTATTTTATACAGTTCAAGCATAACCTCCCTGCTCTTATATTCTATGCCTCGGCTAATAAAGGAAAGTATCCCGTATGCCTTCTTAACCACCTTATCTACCTGTCCTGCTACCTTCAGGGATCTGTGGACGAGCACTCCAAGGTGTCTCTGCTCCTCTACACTGCTTAGTATCCTACCATTTAATGTGTATTCCCTTGCCTTATTAGCCCTCCCCAAATGCATTACCTCACACTTCTCCAGATTGAATTCCATTTGCCACATTTCCGGCCACCTGACCAGTCCATTGATATCTTCTTGCAGTCTACAGCTTTCTTCCTCACTATCAACCACACGGCCAATTTTTGTATCATCTGCAAACTTCTTAATCATGCCCCCTACGTTGAAGTCTAAATCATTGATATATACCACAAAAAGCAATGGACCTAGTACTGAGCCCTGCGGAACCCCACTGGAAACAGCCTTCCAGTCACAAAAACTCCTGTCGACCATTACCCTTTGCTTCCTGCCACTGAGCCAAAATTGGCTCAAACTTGCCACTTTCCCTTGGATCCCATGGACTTTTACTTTTCTGACCAGTCTGTCATGTGGGACCTTGTCAAAAGCCTTGCTAAAATCCATGTAGACTACATCAAATGCACTACCCTCATCGACCCTCCTTGTTACCTCCTCAAATAATTCAATCAAGTTTTCAAGGATGTTACCAGAATTGAGAGGATGCAACTATCAGGAAAGATTGAACAGGCTGCGGCTCTTTGGAAAAGGAAAGAGTAAGAGGATACCTGATCGAGGTCTTTAAAATTATGAAAGGGTTTCATAGGGTGGATGTGGAGAAACTGTTTCCACTAGTGGATGAGTTGAGAACAAAAATGTAAATTATGTTAGCCTATTGTCAGCCGTGGCTCAGTTGGCAGCACTCTTGCCTCTGAGTCAGAAGGTCATGGGTTTAAATCCCAATCCAGAGACATGAGCATATAATCCAGGGAGTACTGAGGGAGCGCCGCACTGTCGGAGGGGCAGTATTGAGGGAGTGCTGCACTGTCGGAGGGTCAGTACTGAGGGAGCGCTGCACTGTCGGAGGGTCAGTACTGAGGGAGTGCTGCACTGTCGGAGGGGCAGTACTGAGGGAGTGCTGCACTGTCGGGGGGTCAGTACTGAGGGAATGCTGCACTGTAGGAGGGTCAGTACTGAGGGAGCGCTGCACTGTCGGAGGGTCAGTACTGAGGGTGTGCTGCACTGTCGGAGGGGCAGTACTGAGGGAGTGCTGCACTGTCAGGGGGTCAGTACTGAGGGAGCGCTGCACTGTCGGAGGGGCGGTACTGAGGGAGTGCTGCACTGTCAGAGGGGCGGTACTGAGGGAGCGCTGCACTGTCGGAGGGGCAGTACTGAGGGAGTGCTGCACTGTCGGAGGGGCAGTACTGAGGGAGTGCTGCATTTTTGGAGGGGCAGTACTGAAGGAGTGCTGCAATGTCGAAGGGGCAGTACTGAGGGCGTGCTGCACTGTCGGGGCAGTACTGAGGGAGTGCAGCACTGTCGGAGGGGTAGTACTGAAGGAGTGCTGCACAGGTGGAGGAGCAGTACTGAGGGAGTGCTGCACTGTCGGAGGTGCCGTCTTTTGGATGAGATGTTGAACCAAGGCCCTGTCTGCCCTCTCAGGTGGACGTAAAAGATCCCATGGCACTATTTCGAAGAGGAACAGGGGAGTTCTCCCCAGTGCCCTGTCCAACATTTATACCTTAAAGGGACCTTGCTGTACACAAATTGGCTGCCGCATTTCCTACATTGCAACAGTGACCACACTTCAAAAGTACTTCATTGGCAGTAAGGCGCTTTGGGACGTCCTGTTGTCGTGAAAGGTGCTATATAAATGCAAAATTTTTTGTATGTCTGTAATCAAATCATCAGATTATCGATTAATTAATATTGTGGGCCGTTCAGGACACTGCTCTGCGAATGTTGAAGCACTTGAGAAAGTGCAGAGAAGATTTACAAGGATGTTACCAGAGGGTGGGACTATCAGGAAAGATTCAGCTGGCTGGGGCACTTTTCTCCGGAAAAGAGGAGACCTGAAACGTTAACTCTCTGTTTCTCTCTCCACAGATGCTGCCTCACCTGCTGACTGTTCCCAGCATTTTCTGTTTTTATTTCAGATTTCCAGCATCCGCAGTATTTTGCTTTTGTATTAGGATATTGTCTAAGCCTACCGGGAGAAAACAACAGATGGAATTGCAGAATCTGAGCCTCAGACCATTCTCTGCACAGAATCCCAAGCAATAAAAATGGAATTTCAATTAAGAGCCTTGGGAAGTGTTACCACATTAAAGGCACTATATAAATGCAAGTTGTTGTTAATTCGCTCACGTTGTAACCCACATTACCTGATTAGCCAGAGCTGGGGGGGCGATACCCAAAACACTGGTAGCCAGAAAAATACAAACCAAGCACTGGGGTTCATTTCTAGAGGGGTAGAATTGAAAAGCAGAGAAGTTGTGCGAAACTTGTATAGAACCTTGTTCTGGTCTCAATATTACAAAAAGGATACAGAGGTCCTGATGCATAAAAGATTTACAAATGATGATACCAGAACTGAGAAGTTATAACTATCAGGAAAGATTGAACAAGCTGGGGCTCTTTTCTATAGAAAAGTTGAAGGCTGAGGGGTGACCTGATAGAGTGTCTTTATATTCATGAAGGGATTCGATAGGGTAGACGTAGAGAAGATGCTTCCACTTGTTGGGGAGACCAAAACTAGGGGCCATCAATATAAGATAGTCACTAATAAATCCAATCTGGAATTCAGGAGAAACTTCTTCACCCAGAGAGTGGTGAGAATGTGGAACTCGCTATCACAGGGAGTGTTTTTTTTTATTCGTTCCTGGGATGTGGGTGTCACTGGCAAGGCCAGCATTTATTGCCCATCCCTAATTACCCTTGAGAAGGTGGTGGTGAGCCGCCTTCTTGAACCGCTGAAGCCCATGTGGTGAAGGTTAGGGAGAGAGTTCCAGGATTTTGACCCAGCGACGATGAAGGAACGGCGATATATTTCCAAGGCAGGATGGGGTGTGACTTGGAGGGGAACTTGGAGGTGGTGATGTTCCCATGCGTCCTTGTCCTTCTAGGTGGTAGAGGTCATGGGTTTGGGAGGTGCTGTCGAAGAAGCCTTGGCGAGTTGCTGCAGTGCATCTTGTAGATGGTACACACTGCAGCCACGGTACGCCGGTGGTGGAGGGAGTGAATGTTTAAGGTGGTGGATGGGGTGCCAATCAAGCAGGCTGCTTTGTCCTGGATGGTGTTGAGCTTCTTGAGTTGTTGGAGCTGCACTCATCCAGGCAAGTGGAGAGTATTCTATCACACTCCTGACTTGTGCCTTCTGGATGGTGGAAAGGCTTTGGGGAGTCAGGAGGTGAGACACTCGCCACAGAATACCCAGCCTCTGACCTGCTCTTGTAACCACAGTATTTTTGTGGCTGGTCCAGTTAAGTTTCTGGTCAATGGTGACCCCCCAGGATGTTGATGGTGGGGGATTTGGCGATGGTAATGCTGTTGAATGTCAAGGGGTGGTGGTTAGATTCTCTCTTGTTTGTGATAGTCAATGCCTGGAACTTGTGTGACGCTAATGTTACTTGTCACTTATCAGCCCAAGCCTGAATGTCGTCCAGGTCTTACTGCATGTGGGCACGGACTGCTTCATTATCTGAGGAGTTGCAAATGGAACTGAACACTGCAATCATCAGCGAACATTCCCACTTCTGACCTTATAATGGAGGGAAGGTCATTGATGAAGCAGCTGAAGATGAGCCAAGGACACTGTCCTGCAGTGATGTCCTGGGGCTGAGATGATTGGCCTCCAACAACCATCTTCCTTTGTGCTAGGTATGACTCCAGCCAGTGGAGAGGTTTCCCCCATTGAGTTAAATTTTACTTGGGCTCCTTGATGCCAAACTCGGTCGAATGCGGCCTTGATGTCAAGGGCAGTCACTCTCACCTCACCTCTGGAATTCAACTCTTTTGTCCATGTTTGGACCAAAGCTGTAATGATGTCTGGAGCCGAGTGGTCCTGGCGGAACCCAAACTGGTTATTGGTGAGTAAGTGCCGCTTGATAGCACTGTCAACAACACCTTCCATCACTTTGCTGATGATTGAGAGTAGACTGATGGGACGGTAATTGGCTGGATTGGATTTGTCCAGATTGTTGTGGACAGGACATACCTGGGCAGTTTTCCACATTGTCTGGTAGATGCCAGTGTTGTAGCTGTACTGGAACAGCTTGGCTAGAGGCACAGCTACTTCTGGAGCACAAGTCTTCAGCACGACAGCCGGGATGTTGTCAGGGCCCATAGCCTTTGTTGTATCCAGTGTGCTCAGCCATTTCTTGATAACGTGGAGTGAATCAAATTGGCTGAAAACTGGCTTCTGTGATGGTGGGGACCTCAGGAGGAGGCCGATATGGATCATCCACTCGCCACTTCTGGCTCAAGATGGTTGCAAATGCTTCAGCCTTGTCTTTTACACTCACATGCTGGGCTCCACCATTATTGAGGATGGGAATATTCATGGAGCCTCCTCCTCCTCCGGTTAGTTGTTTAATGGTCCACCACCATTCATGACTGGATGTGGCAAGACTGCAGAGCTTTGATCTGATCCATTGATTGTGGGATCGCTTAGCCCTGTCTATAGCATGCTACTTCTGCTGTTTCGCGTGCATGTAGTCCTGTGCTGCAACTTCTCCAGGTTGGCACCGCATTTTTAGGTACACCTTGTGCTGCTCCTGGCATGCTCTTCTACACTCCTTATTGAACCAGGGTTGGTCCCCTGGCTTGATGGTAATCGTAGAGTGAGGGATATGCTGGGCCCTGAGGTTCCAGATTGTGGTGGAATACAATTCTGCTGCTGCTGATGGCCCACAGCGCCTCATAGATGCCCAGTTTTGAGCTGCTAGATCTGTTCTGAATCTATCCTGTTTAGCACGGTGGTATTGTCACACAACACGATGGAGGGTGTCGTCAATGTGAAGGTGGGACTTCATCCCCGTAAGGACTATGCGGTGGTCACTGCTACCAATACAGTCAAGACAGATGCATCTGCGACAGGTAGATTGATGAGACCGAGGTAAAGTAGGTTTTTCCCTTGTGTTGGTTCTCTCACCACCTGTCGCAGGCCCAGACTGGCAGCTATGTCCTTCAGGACTCGGCCAACTCCGTCAGCAGTGGTGCTACATTGAAGTCCCCCACCCAGAGTAAATTCTGTGCCCTTGCTACTCTCTGTGCTTCTTCCAAGTGGCGTTCAACAGGGAGGAGTACTGATTCATCAGCTGAGGGAGGGCGCTAGGTGGTAATCAGCAGGAACTATCCTTGCCCATGCTTGACCTGAAGCCATGAGACTTCATGGGGTTCAGAGTCAATGTTGAGGACTCCCAGGACCACTCCTTCCCAACTGTATACCACTGTGCCACCACCCCTAGTGGGTCTGTCCTGCCAGTGGGACAGGACAGACCCAGGGATGGTGATGGAGGAGTTTGGGACATTGGCTGAAAGGTATGATTCTGTGAGTATGACTAGGTCAGGCTGTTTGCTTGACTAGTCTGTGGGACAGCTCTCCCAATTTTGGCACAAGTCCCCAAATGTTTGTGAGGAGGACTTTGCAGGGTCGACTGGACTGGGTGTGCCGTGGTCGTGTCTGAAGCCAGTCCCGAGTAGTCCATCCGGTTTTATTCTTATTGTTTTTCGTAGCGGTTTGGCTGAGTGGCTTGCTAGGCCATTTAATTCCCATTACTGATTCTAGCTTTTCATTCCAGATTTATTTAATTAACTAAATTAAAATTCCCCAGCTGCTGTAGTGGGATTTGAACTCACATCTACTGGATCATTAGTCCAGGCCTCAGGATTATTAGTCCAGTAACATAACCACTATGCTACCATAGATGCATATAAGGGGAAGCTAAGTACATGGGGGAGGAACGAATGGAAGATATGCTGCTAGGGTGAGATGAAGAGGGTAGGAGGCTGGTGTGGAGCAGAAACCCCGCACGGACCAGTTGGGCCGAATGGCCTGTTTCTGTGCTGGAAATACTTTGCAATTGTCTGTAAGTGTTACTGGATAACTTTAATACTTTGACAGGCCCCAGCTGCTGCTTTGATCTCACGTCCCGAGCGACAGGGATCTTTGTTTTGTCCTGCTATTGTATTCCAACATTCCAGTTAGAGATGAGGTTTATTTTTAGCCGGGTTTATCAGCAGTGTCACAGCGAGAAAAACACTTTTACTGTCAGGGAGCGAGCGAGTGAGATTCTGCTTTCTAAAAACTGACATAAAAACAACTTTACCGTGGAGAAGAAACACAATGGGGAACTACAAATCCAGGCCGAACCAGACCTGCACGGGTAAAGCAACCTTTTTGCAACTCAATTTCATGTTCTAGGGAAGATTAAAGTGGTAACTTTAGGAAGATGAGCCCTTGAGGGGATTGCTAGTCCCGTGTGTGAAGCAGATGTCAGGCTTTGTGTCCAGAGTGTTGGACAGTCCGGCAGGCCAATCCTTTCTGTAATGTCGTATTAGTATTTAATGTTTAGCACCCCCTCACCACTCCTGGATAGCTTGGTGCTTTTTCTCCGTTGAGTTGCTGTGCTTTCTGGTCCCAAGTTTGATGGTCAGTCTGTGCTGACCCGTGACACCCGTTTCCCAAGGATCTAATTATAAATGGTCACCCTGCACCCAGCAACATTGGGGATTGTGTGCAGGGACAGGGAGAGCTCATTTACATATGTTAATGTAGATCAGATAGTAATCAAAGGAAGTAATCTCCAGATTACTCCCGGTGCCACGTGCTAGTGAGTACAGAAACAGGAGGACAGAGCAGATGAATGCGTAGCTGGAGAGATGGTGCAGGTGGGAGGGTATTAGATTGCTGAGGCATTGGGACCGTTTCTGGGGGAGGTGACAGGGGGATGGGAACCTGAGAATAGATACAGAAGGAGCGAAGCAAAGCTGAAATTAGAAAGCAGAAAAGGAGAAAGTGAATTTGGAAAACAGAGGAAGCAAGGGCTAGAAAATAGACAACAAGGGAGTTTGGCAGTGCTAAATGGAATAAACTTCAACGCAAGGAGTCTAGGGAATAAGGCAGATGAGCTGAGGGCACAGATAGACACATGGGAGTATGATATTATAGCTATTACTGAGACATGGCTGAAAGAAGGGCAGCTCAACATTCCTGGTTACAGGGTTTTCAGACGGGATGGAGAGGGGGTACAAAAGGAGGGGGGGTCGCAGTATTGATTAAAGAAATGATTACAGCTGTGAGGAGGGATGATACATTAGAAGGATCAACAAATGGGGCCATATGGGTTGAACTGAAGAACAAGAAAGCAGCGATCACACTGCTGGGAGTGTACTATAGACCCCAAACAGTCAGAGGGAGATAGAAGAGTAAGTATTTCTGAGAAGTGCAAAAACTATCGGGCAGTAATAGTAGGAGATTTCAACTACCCTAATATTAACTGGGCTAAAATTAGTGTGAAAGGTATAGAGGGTGCAGAATTCTTAAAATGCATTCAGGAGAACTTTTTTAGCCAGTACGTAGCAAGCCCAACAAGGGAGGGGGCGGTTCTGGACTTAGTTTTAGGGAATGAAGCTGGGCAGGTGGAAGGGGTATCAGTGGGAGAGCATTTTGGTGCTAGTGACCATAATTCAGTAGTTATGGAAAAGGACAAGGATAGACCAGGAATAAAAACTAAATTGGGGAAAAGCAAATTTTGCTAAGCTGAGATGGGATTCAGCCAAAGTGGACTGGAAACAGCTACTTGAAGGTAAATCAGTATCAGAGCAGTGGGAGGCATTCAAGGAGAGATCCTGAGGGTTCAGAGCAAGTATGTTCCCTTAAAGAAAAAGGGTGGGACTAACAAATCTAGAGTCCCCTGGATGTCTAGAGACATACAGAGCAGGATAAAGAAAAAAAGGGAGACTTATGACAGATACCGAGGGCTCAATACTGCAGAAACTCTAGAGGAGTACAGAAAGTGCAGGGGTGCAATTAAAAAGGAAATTATGAAAGCAAAGAGAGCATAAAAAATTTTGGCAAGTAAAATCAAGGAAAACCCAAAGATGTTTTATAAATACATTAAGAGCAAGAGGATAACTAAAGAAAGGGTAGGGCCTATTAGAGATCATGAGGGTAATGTGTATGTGGAGGCGGAAGACATGGGTATGGTTCTTAATGAATACTTTGCGTCTGTTTTCACAAAAGGGAGGGGTGAAGCAGACATCGCAATCAGGGAGGAGGAGTGTGAAATATTAGATGAAACGAACAGTGAGAGAGGAAGTATTAAGGGGCTTAGCAGCTTTGAAAGTGGATAAATCCCCAGGCCTGGATGAAATGTATCCCAGACTGTTAAGAAAAGTAAGAGAGGAAATAGCAGAGGCTCTGACCATCATTTTCCATTCCTCTCTGGCTACAGGTGTGGTGCCGGAGGACTGGAGGACTGCTAATGTTGTACCTTTGTTTAAAAAGGGAGAAAGGGAAAGACCGAGTAATTACAGGCCAGTCAGCCTAACCTCGGTGGTGGGAAAATTATTGGATAAAGTTCTGAGGGACAGGATAAATCTTCATTTAGAAAGACACGGATTAATCAAGGACAGTCAGCATGGATTTGTTAAGGGAAGGTCGTGTCTGACTAACTTGATTTAATTTTTTGAGGAGGTAACAAGGAGGGTAGATGAGGGTAGTGTGTTTGATGTAGTGTATATGGACTTTAGCAAGGCTTTTGATAAGGTTCCACATGGCAGACTGGTCACGAAGTTAAAAGCCCATGGGATCCAGGGCAAAGTGTCAAGTTGGATTCAAAATTGTCTCAGAGGCAGGAAGCAAAGGGTAATGGTTGATGGGTGTTTTTGTGACTGGGAGGCTGTTTCCAGTGGGGTTCCGCAGGGCTCAGTACTAGGTCCCTTGCTTTTTGTGGTATATATCAATGATTTAGACTTCAATGTAGGGGACATGATTAAGAAGTTTGCAGGTGATACTAAAATCAGCTGTGTGGTTGATACTGAAGAAAAAAGCTGTAGACTGCAGGAAGATATCAATGAACTGGTCAGGTGGGCAGAACAGTGGCAAATGGAATTCAACCCGGAGAAGTGTGAGGTAATGCATTTGGGGAGGGCTAACAAGGAAAGGGAATACACATTAAATGGTAGGACACTGAGAAGTGTCGAGGAACAAAGGGACCTTGGAGTGCAGGTACACAGATCCCTGAAGGTAGCAGGCCAGGTAGATAAGGTGGTTAAGAAGGCATACGGAATACTTGCCTTTATTAGCCGAAGCATAGAATGCAAGAGCAGGGAGGTTATGCTTCAACTGTATAAAACACTAGTTAGGCCACAGCTAGAGTACTGCATGCAGTTCTGGTCACCACATTACAGGAAAGATGTGATTGCACTAGAGAGGGTACAGAGGAGATTTACAAGGATGTTGCCGGGAGTAGAGAATCTTAGCTATGTGGAAAGATTGGATTGGCTGGGTTTATTTTCTTTGGAACAGAGGAGGCTGAGGGGAGACCTTATTGAAGTGTATAAAATTATGAGGGGCCTAGATAGAGTGGATAGGAAGGACCTATTTCCCTTAGCAGAGGGGGTTAACAACCAGGGGGCACAGATTTAAAGTAATTGGTAGGAGGTTTAGAGGGGATTTGAGGGGAAATTTCTTCACCCAGAGGGTGGTGGGGGTCTGGAACTCACTGCCTGAAAGGGTGGTAGAGGCAGAAACCCTCATCACATTTAAAAAGTACTTGGATGTGCACTTGAAGTGCCGTAACCCACAGGGCTACGGACCAAGAGTAGAAAGTGGGATTAGGCTGGACAGCTCTTTGTTGGCCGGCGCGGACACGATGGGCCGAAATGGCCTATTTCCGTGCTGTAAATTGCTATGATTCTATGAAGAGGGAGAGCTAATTTACATATATTAATCATAGAATCATAGAATGATAGAGCATAGAAGGAGGCCATTCGGCCCATCAAGTCTGCGCCGGCTCTTTCGAAGAGCAATCCAGTTAGTCCCACTCCCCTGCTCTTTCCCCAGATCCCTACAATTTTTTCTTCGAGTATTTATTCAATTCCCTTTTGAAGGCTACTATTGAACCTATCAGATAGTGCATTAATGTACATATGTTAATGTGGAACAAGGAGAGCTAATTTACATATGTTAATGTGGAACAAGGAGAGCGAATTTACATATGTTAATGTGGAATGGGGGCTAATTTACATATGTTAATATGGAACAGAGAGAGATAAGTTAGATATGTTATTGAGACTTTCGGGGGGAGGGGTGCGTTTCCTGGCTCCTGATGTTTTAGGTTTCGGAAGTAGTCACGTGATGTAGAGTGCATCATGGATCTCAATCCAATTCTCCAATCAGGTTTGCCTGGTTCTAATTGGGTGAAACTGATTGGGCCTTGGAGAGGGTGCAGAGGAGATTTACTAGAATGGTACCAGGGATGAGAGGTTTCTGTTACGTGGAGAGACCAGAGAAGCTGGGATTGTTCTCCTTAGAGCAGAGAAGGTTAAGGGCAGATTTAATCGAGGCGTTCAAAATTATGAGGGGTTTTGATAGAGCAGTTAGGGGGAAACTGTTTCCAGTGGCAGGGGAGTCAGTAACCAGAGGACACAGATTGAAGGGAATTGGCAAAAGAACCAGAGGGGAGATGAGGAGAATTTTTTTTACGCAGTGTGTTGTTGTGATCTGGAATGCGCTGCCTGAAAGGGCGGTGGAAGCAGATTCAATAATAACTTTCAAAAGGGAATTGGAGAAATACTTGAAAAGGAAATAATTGCAGGGCTGTGGGGAAAGAGCAGGGGGGAGTGGGACTAATTGGAGAGCTCGACCAAAGAGCCGGCACAGGCACGATGGGCTGAATGGCCTCCTTCTGTGCTGTGAGATTCTCTGACTGGAGAAACTAGGCTTCAGCGTGCATGCTGGTAGGTGAAGACTGCCCTCACGTAGGTGAGGTTATCAGAAGGACACTGGTGCCCACGGTGTTGTACCCCAGCTAGGAGTCGGCACCTTCGGAAGGAGAAGGAAGGCAAGCAAACTGTTGGGAACAAGGAATTTAAAGTAAAAATATGCCGTTTCCTGGCAGATGAATGGAAGAAGAAAGTGAGTGAATCTTACACTGTGGTGATGGAAAAACTCGAGGACGATCTGTGTATTAAAGACAGCGAGCTTCTCGAACTCAAGCACGTCTTCAGGTGAGGAGGGAAAGGCAGACACTGTTTCAAATTTCTTCTGAGTTTTTAAGAATCAGACGCCATCACTGGTTACCTCGACGTCCTATTTGACCCTGAGCTGAGCTTCCGACACCATATCCTCTCCATCACCAAAGGCCATCTATTTCCACCTTCGTAATATCGCCCGTCTCCGCCCCTGCCTCAGCTCATCGGCTGCTGAAACCCTCATCCATGCCTTTGTCACTTCCAGACTCGACTATTCCAATGCTCTCCTGGCCGGCCTCCCATCTTTCACCCTCTGTAAACTCCAGTTCATCCAAAGTTCTGCTGCCCGTGTCCTAACTCGCACCAAGTCCCGTTCACCCATCACCCCTGTGCTCGCTGACCTACATTGGCTCCCGGTTCGGCAACACCTCGAGTTTAAAATTCTCATCCTTGTGTTCAAATCCCTCCATGGCTGCTCCCCTCCCTATCTCTGTAACATCCTCCAGCCCCTCAACTCTCCGAGATCTCTGCGCTCCTCCAATTTTGGCCTCTTGTCCATCCCCAATTTTAATCGCTCCACCATTGGCGGCCGTGCCTTCAGCTGCCTGGGCCCTAAGCTCTGGAATCCCCTCCCTAAACCTCTCCGCCTCTCTACCTCACTCTCCTCCTTTATGACGCTCCTTAAAACCTCCCTCTTTGACCAAGTTTTTGGTCACCTGTCCTGATATCTCCTTACGTGACTCGGTGTCAATTTTTGTTTGATTTACGCTCCTGTGAAGCGCCTTGGGACGTTTTACTATGTTAAAGGCGCTGTATAAGGCTGTTCTTGTAGGTTGCTTCATGACATCACCAGCGGGCCCACATAATCGCGGATCCATTGACTACGAGTGAGGTGGGAGCTGATCCGGGCAAATCAAACCGCTGGGAATCGCGGTCGCCGGTTGGTTATACTATACGCTGTCAGTGAAGCTGTTCCTAAAAGCACGGGCGGGTTCCCGTCAGAAGCATTGCAAAGAGGCCTAGAAGGGGATATTTAATAGATGTGTTCAAAATTACAAGGAGTTTTGATAGAGCGAATCAGGAGAAACTGTTTCCACTGGCAGAAGGGTCGGTAACCAGAGGACACAGATTGAAGGTGATTGGCAAAAGAACCAGAGGGGAGGTGAGGTGAATTCTTTTTACGCAGCGAGTTGTTGTGATCTGGAATGCGCTGCCTGAAAGGGCGGTGGAAGCAGATTCAATAATAACTTTCAAAAGAGAATTGGAGAAATATTTGAAAAGGAAACATTAGCGGGGCTGTGGGGAAAGAGCAGGGAGTGGGACTAATTGGAGAGCTCTTTCAAAGAGCCGGCACAGGCACGATGGGCCAAATGGCCTCCTCCTGTGCTGTGAGATTCTGTGATAAGATGACGGGGTGATAGGTGAACAGGTCTTGATGCGAGTTAGGATATGGACAGCAGAGTTTTGGTTGAGCTGAAGTATACAGAGGGTGGAAAGTGGGAGGCCGGCCAGGAGAGCGTTGGAATAGGCAAGTCTGGAGGTGACATGGCAACGGATGAGGGTTTCAGCAGCAGATGGGCTGAGACAGGGGCGGAGGTGGATGGTGGCAGTCTTAGTGACAGAGAGGATTATGGGATCGGAAGCTCAGCTCAGGGTCGAATACAACAGCAATGTTGTGAACAGTCTGGTTCGGCCTGGGACTCTGGCCAGGGTACCGGGGGGTTTGGGTGAGGATAGCATAGCCTTGCCCAGGATGGTCAAATAGTCTGGCAGTACTCAATGTCAAGTAAGTAATGGGCACTTGGGCAGGGTACTGTAGAATGACCACCTTCCTTCAGGAGGGGAGTGGGAGAAAGTATTACATAGAATTACATAGTATTTACAGCACAGAAACGGCCCAACTGGTCTGTGCCGGTGTTTATGCTCCACACGAGCCTCCTCCCACCCCTCTTCATCTCCCCCTATCAACATATCCTTCTGTTCCTTTCTCCCTCATGTGTTTATCCAGCTTCCCCTTAAATGTATCTACGCTATTCGCCTCAACCACTCCCTGTGGTAGCGAGTTCCACATTCTCACCACTCTCTGGGTAAAGAAGTTTCTCCTGAATTACCGATTGGATTTATTAGTGACTATCTTATATTGTTGGCCCCTAGTTCTGGTTTCCCCCACAAGTGGAAACATCTTCTCTACGTCTACCCTATCGAACCCCTTCATAATCTTAATGACCTCGATCAGGTCACCCCTCAGCCTTCACTTTTCTAGAGAAAAGAGCCCCAGCCTGTTCAATCTTCCCTAATCTATTTTTTACCTTCTCCAGTGCCTCTATATCCTTTTTATAATATGGAGACCAGGACTGTTCACCAAGTGTGGTCTAACCAAGGTTCTATGCAGGTTTGATAGAACTTCTCTGCTTTTAATTCTATCCCTCTAGAAATGAAGCCCAGTGCTTTGTTTGATATTTTTATGGCCTTATTAAGCTGCATCACTAATTGTAGTGATTTGGGTATCTGTACCCCCAGATCCCTCTGTTCCTCTACCCCATTTAGACACATATTTTCCAAGTAGTATGTGGCCTCCTTATTCTTCCTTCCAAAATGCACCACCTCACACTTATGGAAGCGAAGATAAGGAAACATGTTTCGTTTGTGAATAAACCAAATTATATTTTTTGCGCTGTGGTTTTAGGTGATGATGTGTTGAATCCTGGCAAATATTTTTCTTTCCAGTTCAGACGAAGCCTTCAGTAAAGTAAACATGAACTACCGGACAAAGAACGGGTTATCCCTTCTTCATCTCTGCTGCATTTGTGACGGTGAGTTTCCTCCAGACTCGACTATTCCAACGCTCTCCTGGCCGGCCTCCCACCTTCCACCCTCCGTAAACCTCAACTCATCCAAAACTCTGCTGCCCCGTGTCCTAACTCACACCCAGTCCCGTTCACCCATCACCCCCTGTGCTCGCTGTGACCTACATTGGCTCCCCGTCCAGCAACGCCTTGATTTTAAAATTCTCATGCTCGTGTTCAAATCCCTTCATGGCCTCGCCCCTCCCTAGCTCTGTAATCTCCTCCAGCCGTACAGCCCTCCGAGATCTCTGCCCTCCTCCAATTCTGGCCTCTTGTCCATCCCCGATTTCCTTCACTCCACCATTGGTGGCCGTGCCTTCAGCTGCCTGGGCCCTAAGCTCTGGAATTCCCTCCCTAAACCCTCTCCGCCTTTCTCTCTTCCTTTAAGACGCTCCTGAAAGCCTACCTCGCCTGTCCTGATACCTACTTATGTGGCTCAGCGTCAAAATTTATTTAATGATGCTCCTATGAAGCACCTTGGGAGGTTTTACTAGAATCATAGAATCACACAGCACAGGAGGAGGCCATTCGGCCCATCGTGCCTGTGCCGGCTCTTTGAAAGAGCTCTCCAATTAGTCCCACTCCCCCTGCTCTTTCACCGTCCTTTCAGGCAGCGCATTCCAGATCACAACAACTCGCTGCGTAAGAAATTCCTCCTCATCTCCCCTCTGGTTCTTTTGCCAATTACATTAAATCTGTGTCCCTCTGGTTACCGACCCTCCTGCCACTGGAAACAGTTCCTCCTTATTTACTCTGACAAAACCCTTCATGATTTTGAACACCTGCATTAAATCCTTAACCTTCTCTGCTCTAAGGAGAACAATCCCAGCTTCTCTGGTCTCTCCACACAACTGAAGTCCCTCCTCCCTGGAACCATTCTAGTAAATCTCCTCTGCACCCTCTCCAAGGCCTTGACATCCTTCCTAAAGTGTGGTGCCCAGCTTTTGTAAATGGTCTATAAAAGGGCATTATATAAATGCCAGTTATTGTTGAGAGTTGAACATTAAGCTGAACATTCCAAATGAAGGGGACTCCCAATCTCAAATCCTAGATCTAATTGGTAAACTGTAATGCACCAAGTTGACTTCAGGATGTATGTTTGACTCTGTATGCTCATTCTTTCCCTTTGTGTAGTTTCCTCCTAGGAATATCTGCTCATGATGGTTTTTTCTTTAATTTATTCATTGGATGTGGGTGCCGCTGCAAGGCCAGCGTTTATTGCCCATCCCTAATTGCCCTCGAGAAGGTGGTGGTGAGCCACCTTCTTGAACCGCTGCAGTCCGTGTGGTGACCTTTTTGTGTGCTAGACAACTTCAGAGAGCAGTTAAGAGTCAACTACATTGCTGTGGGTCTGGAGTCGGGTAAGGACTGCAAGTTTCCTTCCCTAAAGGAAGTACATTAGTGAACCAGCTGGGTTTTTACGACAATCCGATAGCGGAAGGGTTCCTTTCACCAGCTTTAAATTCCAGATTTATTTAATTAGCTGAATTTAAATTCGCAAACTGCCATTGTGGGATTATGAACTCATGTCCAGGCCTCTGGGTTACTAGTCCAGTAACATAATCACTGTGCTGCCATACCCGATATCTCAATACAAGCTATTGTTCCTTAAAGGTAATAAGGCCCATATCAGGACCCTGATGCTGAAAGGCCTTCGCCCATCGAGGCTCACCAGGAATGGATTCACCGCACTGCATCTGGCTGCCTTCAAGGTGAGTGCGAGAAGACACTGCCCCTTCGACTGAATAGCGGAATATCCTGGAGCCTTATCCGCTGCAGAGGGATTTAAGTTGGTTCCTTCATGCTTAACATTGTGACATAAAAAAATGTGTAACATAGCAACAGGAGGAGGCCATTCAGCCTCTCGAGCCTGTTCCGCCATCCAATTAGATCATGGGCTGATCTGTATCTTAACTCCATTTACCTGCCTTGGTTCCGTAACCCTTGATACCCTTGCCTGACAAAAATCCATCAATCTCAGTTTTGAAATTTTCAATTGATCCTCAGCTTTTTGGGGGAGAGAGTTCCAGATTTCCACCACCCTTTGTGTGAAGAAGTGCTTCCTGACATCACACCTGAACGGCCTGCCTCTAATTTTAAGGTTGTGCCCCCTTGTTCTGGACTCTCCCCACCAGAGGAAATAGTTTCACTCTCTCGACCCTGTCAACTCCTTTAATCATCTTAAGCACCTCAATTAGATCTCCCCTTAATCTTCTATACTCACGGGAATACAACAGGGATGAATATTGGCTACGTCACCGGGGAGAACGCCCCTGCTCTTCAAAATAGAGCCATGGGATCGTTTCGGTCCATCTGAGGGAGCAGTTGGGGCCTCGGTTTAACGTCTCATCCGCAATACGGCGCCTCTGACAGTGCAGCACTCCCTCAGTACTGTCCCTCCGACAGTGCAGCGCTTCCTGAGTACTGCCCCTCCGACAGTGCAGCGCTCCCTCAGTACTGCCCCTCCGACAGTGCAGCGCTCCCTCAGTACTGCCCCTCCGACAGTGCAGCGTTCCCTCAGTACTGCCCCTCCGACAGTGCAGCGCTCCCTCAGTACTGCCCCTCCAACAGTGCAGCGCTCCCTCAGTACTACCCCTCCGACAGTGCAGCGCTCCCTCAGTATTGTGCCTCCAACAGTGCAGCACTCCATCAATACTGCCCCTCCGACAGTGCAGTGCTCCTTCAGTACTGCCCCACCGACAGGGCAGCACTCCCTCAGTACTGCCCCTCCGACAGGGCAGCACTCCCTCAGTACTGCCCCTCCGACAGTGCAGTGCTCCCTCAGTACTGACCCTCCGACAGTGCAGCGCTCCCTCAGTACTGCCCCTCCGACAGTGCAGCACTCCCTCAGTACTGCCCCTCTGACATTAGGAAAAAGAGGGTAGTCAGGAGCAATGATTAAAGCCTATTAACTGCCTGTTAACGGGTAGTTAACAGGCAGAAAATAGGATTATCCCCTTTTTGCCCTCATAAGTGCGGGCTTCCCAAAGGCTCCAAAACCCGCCAGGTCAGCGATGCGAGTACTGGGTCTGCGGGGGTCGGAGGGGTGCTAAAGTGTGGTGTGAAGGTAAGTGATGGGTGCAAGAGTGTAGAGGTGAGTATCTCAGGTAAGAGCAAAGTGTTACTAAAAGTGTACTTACCTTTGTTTATTCCTGCAGGCTTCAGTCGGTGTGTATGCAGAGAGTCTCGTACCTCCGTGTTGCAGATGACAGATGGCCGTTGCATTCTCAGATGCAACAACTATCTCATTTCTGTAAAAGAAAGAAGTTTGATGGGGTCTTGAATTCAAGAACTCATCAAACTACAGAGAATGTCAGTGTTTGACAGCTTCACAGAGCTGTCAAACGATGACAATTCATCTGTCAAAAATTTTTGACAGATGAAACGTCATACGTTGACATTCTCTGCAACCGGCTTTCCCTTAATTGGCCTGCTAATCCCGCTGGGCGGGCTTAACAAGGTCAATCAAGGGAAAATAGCGTGGGTTGGCCACAAATCGATGGAGGCGGGACATCGACCCGCCAAACAACAGTCCCGCCTCCAACGTGCCCCCATTAACAAAATCGCCCCCAGGGTGACTGAACACCTCGAAAATTTTCAGTTGATCAGAGAGAGCCAGCATGGATTTGTGAAAGGCAGGTCATGCCTGACAAACCTGATTGAATTTTTTGAAGAGGTGTCTAAAGTAGTGGACAGGAGAATGTCTATGGATGTTATTTATAAGAACTTCCAGAAGGCATTTGATAAAGTCTCACATAAGAGACTGTTAACTAAGGTAGAAGCCCACGGAATTGAGGGCAAATTATTAACCTGGTTAGGAAATTGGCTGAGCGGCAGGAGACAGAGAGTAGGGATCATGGGTAGGTACTCAAATTGGCAGAATGTGACGCAGGGATCTGTGTTGGGGCCTCAACTATTCACAGTATTTATTAACAACTTAGATGATGGCATAGAAAGTCATATCCAAATTTGCCTATGACACAAAGATAGGTAGCATTGTAGGCAGTGTAGATGGAAGCATAAAATTACAAAGGGATATTGATAGATTAAGTGAATGGGCAAAACTGTGGCAAATGGATTTCAATGTAAGCAAATGTGAGATCATCCACTTTGGACCTAAAAAGGATAGAACAAGGTACTTTCTAAATGGTAAAAGCTAAAAACAGTGGATGTCCAAAGAGACTTGGGGGTCCAGGTACATAGATCATTAAAATGTCATGAACAGGTACAGAAAATAATCAAAAAGATTAATGGGATGCTGGCCTTTATATCTAGAGGACTAGAACACAAGGGGGTAGAAGTTATGCTGCAGCTGTACAAAACCCTGGTTAGACCACACCTGGAGCACTGTGAGCAGTTCTGGGCACCACACCTTAGGAAGGATATATTGGCCTTGGAGGGAGTGCAGCTTAGGTTTACCAGAATGATAGTGTATGGAGTATAAAAGTAGGGAAGTCTTGCTACAACTGTACAGGGTATTGGTGAGACCACACCTGGAGTACTGCATACAGTTTTGGTCTCCTTATTTAAGGAAGGATATACTTGCATTGGAGGCAGTTCAGAGAAGGTTCACTAGGTTAATTCTGAGATGAAGGGGTTGTCTTATGAGGAAAGGTTGAGCAGGTTGGGCCTATACTCATTGGAGTTTAGAAGAATGACAGGTGATCTTATTGAAACACATATGATTCTGAGGGGGCTTTGACAGGGTAAATGCTGAGAGGATGTTTCCCCTCGTGAGGGAATCTAGAACTAGGGGACATAGTTTCAGAATAAGGGGTCGCCCATTTAAAACAGAGATGAGGAGGAATTTCTTCTCTCAAAGGGTCGTGAATCTTTGGAATTCTCTTCCCCAGAGAGCTGTGGAGGCTGGGTCATTGAATATATTTAAGGTGGAGATAGACAGATTTTTGAACGATAAGGGAGTCAAGGGTTATGGGGAGCGGGCATGGAAAGTGGAGTTGAGGCCAAGATCAGATCAGCCATGATCTTATTGAATGGTGGGGCAGGCTCGAGGGGCCAAATGACCTGCTCCTGCTCCTATTTCTTATGTTCTTATACTTCAAGGGTTGTTACAAGGAGAGATTACACAAATTAGTGCTGTATTCCCTAGAATTCAGAAGGTTAAGGGGTGATCTGATCGAAGTTTTCAAGATATTAAGGGGAACAGATAGGGTGAGAAGAGAGAAACTATTTCCGCTGGTTGGGGATTCTAGGACTAGGGGGCAGAGTCTAAAAATTAGAGCCAGACCTTTCAGGAGTGAAATTAGGAAACACTTCTACACACAAAGGGTGGTAGAAGTTTGGAACTCTCTTCTGCAAACGGCAATTGATGCTAGATCAATTGTTAATTTTAAATCTGAGATTGTTAGCTTTTTGTTAACCAAAGGTATTAAGGAATATGGGCCAAAGGCGGGTATATGGAGTTAGGTCACGGATCAGCCATGATCTCATTGAATGGCAGAACAGGCTCGAGGGGCTGAATAGCCTCCTCCTGTTCCTATGTTCCAACAGTGCAGCGCTCCCTCAGTAATGCCCCTCCAACAGTGCAGCATTCCCTCAGTACTGCCCCTCCGACAGTGCAGCGCTCCCTCAGTACTGCCCCTCCAACAGTACAGCATTCCCTCAGTACTGCCCCTCCGACAGTGCAGCGCTCCCTCAGTACTGACCCTCCGACAGTGCAGCGCTCCCTCAGTACTGCCCCTCCGACAGTGCAGCGCTCCCTCAGTACTGCCCCTCCGACAGTGCAGCATTCCCTCAGTACTGCCCCTCCGACAGTGCAGCTCTCCCTCAGTACTGCCCCACCGACAGTGCAGCTCTCCCTCAGTACCGCCCCTCCGGCAGTGCAGCTCTCCCTCAGTACTGCCTCTCCGACAGTGCAGCGCACCCTCAGTACTGCCCCTCCGACAGTGCGGCACTCCCTCAGTACTGCCCCTCCGACAGTGCAACACTCTCTCAGTACTGCCCTTCCGACAGTGCAGCGCTCCATCAGTACTGCCCCTCCGACAGTGCAGCGCTCCATCAGTACTGCCCCTCCGATAGTGCGGCGCTCCCTCAGTACTGCCCCTCCGACAGTGCAGCACTCCCTCAGTGCTGCCCCTCCGACAGTGCATTGCTCCCTCAGTACTGCCCCTCTGACAGTGCGGCGCTCCCTCTGTACTGCTCCTCCGACAGTGCAGCGCTCCCTCAGTACTGCCCCTCCGACAGTGCAGCGCTCCCTCAGTACTGCCCCTCCAACAGTGCAGCATTCCCTCAGTACTGCCCCTCCGACAGTGCAGCGCCCCCTCAGTACTGCCCCTCCGACAGTGCAGTGCTCCCTCAGTACTGGCCCTCCGACAGTGCAGCGCTCCATCAGTATTGCCCCTCTGACAGTGCAGCACTCCCTCAGTACTGCCCCTCCGACAGTGCAGCACTCCCTCAGTACTGCCCCTCCGACAGTGCGGCACTCCCTCAGTACTGCCCCTCCGACAGTGCATCGCTCCCTCAGTACTGACCCTCCGACAGTGCAGCGCTCCCTCAGTACTGCCCCTCCGACAGTGCAGCGCTCCATCAGTACTGCCCCTCCGACAGTGCAACACTCTCTCAGTACTGCCCTTCCGACAGTGCAGCGCTCCATCAGTACTGCCCCTCCGACAGTGCAACACTCTCTCAGTGCTGCCCCTCCGACAGTGCAGCTCTCCCTCAGTACTTCCCCTCCGACATTGCGGCGCTCCCTTTGTGCTGCCTCTGGATGTGTCAGCCTGGATTATGTGCTGAACTCTGCTGGAGTGGAACTTGATCCCACGACCATCTGACCCAGAGGAGAGAGTGCTACCCACTGAGCCACAGCAGACACAAAGGGTTAAAGTTGCTAAGTGCGACATTGGTGGAGGAACACTTACTGCATGCATGTGACAGTCATCTGCTGTTTGAATCGAAGGACACACGAAAGGTACTCTCTAAATAAAGCTGCCACAGACCCCAGCTTTAGACTGTCGATCCTTCACGCTCTCTGAATGAAGGTTGGCTCGGTGTTGTGGAAGATCAGAGTGATTTGGAGCGACAGGATCGAAGGCAGCCCCTGTGGCTGTTTGGAGAAATAAACCTGATGGAATTTTTTTTTATTATTTGTTCACGGGATGTGGGTGTCGCTGGCAAGGCCAGCATTTATTGCCCATCCCTAACTGCCCTTGAGAAGGTGGTGGTGAGCCGCCTTCTTGAACCGCTGCAGTCCATGTGGTGTAGGTGCTGTTAGGGAGGGAGTTCCAGGATTTTGACCCAGCGACGTTGAAGGATCAGCCGATATATTTCTAAGTCAGGATGGTGTGTGACTCAGAGGGGAACTTGGAGGTGGTGGTGTTCCCGTGCACCTGCTGCCCTTGTCCTTCTAGGTGGTAGAGGTCGTAGGTTTTATCACAAGAGGTGCAGAATAATCAAATAAGGAGACATTAGGAGAGGTAGACCAAAAGCTTGGTCAATGAGGTCGGTTTCAAGGTCCGTCTTAAAGGAGGAGAGAGAGGCGGAATGGTTTAGGGAGGGAGGGTGGTGCGGTGGTTATGTTACTGGACTGGTAACCCAGAGGAGGGACGGAGCCACTGAGCCACGACTAATGTGACTCCGTGTGGCTCCTCGGCATGGCTGAGGGTGGGACCTTGTTGAGAGTCTGACGAAGCTGAACACAAAAAGCATTGTTTGTTGATAACTGCGTTTGATCTTCAGGCCAATGCTGAGGTGGTCACTGCCCTGCTGCACGGTGGAGCCGATATTCAGCAGGTGGGGTACGGGGCCCTCACCGCGCTTCACATTGCAACCATCGCTACACACAACGAGGTAAGGATTCCATCTCTATACAACAGCAGCAACTTGCATTTGCACAGCGCCTTTAAAGGAGTAAAATTGGCGGCCGTGCCTTCAGCTGCCTGGGCCCTAAGCTCTGGAATCCCTCTCTGAACCTTTCTGCCTCTCTACCTATCTCTCTACTCCTTTAAGACGCACCTTAAAACCAAGCTTTTGGTCACCTGTCCGAATATCTCCTTATGTGGCTCGGTGTCAAATTCTGTCTGATAATCGCTCCTGTGAAGCGCCTTGGAACGTTTTACTATGTTAAAGGCGCTGTATAAATACAAGTTGTTGTTACAGTAAAGCATCCCAAGGCGCTCCACAAGGTGTAACATCGCCCGTCTCCGCCCTTGCCTCAGCTCATCTGCTGCTGAAACCCTCATCACTGCCTTTGTTACCTCCAGACTCGACTATTCCAACGCTCTCCTGGCCGGCCTCCCACCTTACACCCTCTGTAAACTTCAGCTCATCCAAAACTCGGCTGCCCCGTGTCCGAACTCGCACCAAGTCCTGTTCGCCCATCACCCCTGTGCTCGCTGACCTACATCGGCTCCCGGTTAAGCAACGACTCGATTTAAAAAATCTCATCCTTGTTTTCAAAACCCTCCATGGCCTCGCCCCCTCCCTATCTCTGTAACCTCCTCCAGCCCCATAACCCTCCGCGATCTCTGCGTTCCTCCAATTCTGGCCTCTTGCGCATCCCCGATTTTAATCGTTCCACCATTGGCGGCCGTGCCTTCAGCTGCCTGGGCCCCAAGCTCTGGAATTCCCTCCCTAAACCTCTCCACCTCTCTCTCCTCCTTTAAGACTCTCCTTAAAACCGACCTCTTTGACCAAGCTTTCGGTCACCTGTCCCAATATCTCCTTATGTGGCTCGGTGTTAAATTCTGTTTGATAATTGCTCCTGTGAAGCACCTTGGGACGTTTTACCCCATTAAAGGCGCTATATAAATGCAAGTTGCTGTGTGTTTTATGTGACAGTCTGTGAGTAGTTTGTGTGAGGAATCGGTAAGTTCCCTGACTGTACACCTGCTCCCCTGATGGTTCAAGTTGGTAATATCGGTGTTTCCCAACATTACGACAGTGACTGCACTTCAAATATAACAGTACTGCATTGGCTGTAAACTCGGAGACATCCTGAGGTTGTGAAAGGCGCTATAGAAATGCAAGTCCTTCAATATTTTTATTAACTGAGCCACACAGTCAGAGAGGCCCCGCTCCCTTTCCCTGATTGAGCAGATCCTGACCGCAGGGAGGCTTCAATCTCGCTGATCTAGGGAGAGAGAAATGTTCCGGCAAGGGTCTGCATTCCCGATTGCTGCCCGGGAAAGACTCCCCTCCGGGGGGAGATGTCGGGTGAGGGCGGCTGGGCTGCGATGTCACCTGCACCCGCGTTCGCCGTCTGGGCTTAGAGATACGGCGAAAGGTGAGGGGAGACCATTACCCCAGGCACCAGGCACCAGGCCCCCTCAGCAAGGATGGGGTGGAGGCAAAAAATTGGAAAGGGAGACAGAACAAGAGAGACACAGCCTACCCCGGATTGGGTTTCACCTCCAACAGTTACATTTCTTTCCTGGTTCCCCCCACTAATCCTCTCGGGTTATTTTCCGCAGATTGTTGACGTCCTATTGCAGCATGGAGCGTTCGTCAATGTACAGGATGCTGTGTTCTTCACTCCTTTACATATTGCCGCTTACTTTGGTCATGAACAGGTAAAGGATTAACTGGCCGTGAGTCACAGACAGATATTTTATCATGTGGCCTTTAACAGATAAAGGCAGAATGTCGAGGTAAGCCAGTCCACAGCTGACCACACAGTCCACAAGCTTGTATCATTGTTAAACTTGTATCGAACTTTGGTTAGAGCACACTTGGAGTACTACACACAGTCCTGGTCTCCATATCACACTTGGAGTACTGCGTACAGTCCTGGTCTCCATATCACACTTGGAGCACTGCGCACAGTTCTGGTCTCCATATCACACTTGGAGTACTGCGTACAGTCCTGGTCTCCATATCACACTTGGAGTACTGTGCACAGTTCTGGTCTCCATATCACACTTGGAGTACTGCGTACAGTCCTGGTCTCCATATCACACTTGGAGTACTGCGTACAGTTCTGGTCTCCATATCACACTTGGAGTACTACACACAGTTCTGGTCTCCATATCACACTTGGAGTACTGCGCACAGTTCTGGTCTCCATATCACACTTGGAGTACTGCGTACAGTCCTGGTCTCCATATCACACTTGGAGTACTGTGCACAGTTCTGGTCTCCATATCACACTTGGAGTACTGCGTACAGTCCTGGTCTCCATATCACACTTGGAGTACTGCGCACAGTTCTGGTCTCCATATCACACTTGCAGTACTGTGCACAGTTCTGGTCTCCACAGTCCTGGCCAATATTTATGCCTCAATCAACATAAAAAAAAACCAGATTATCCGGTCATTACCACATTGCTGTTTGTGGGAGCTTGCTGTGCGCAAATTGGCTGCCACGTTTCCCACATTACAACAGTGGGACTTCAAAAGTACTTTGTTGGCTGTAAAGCGCTTTGAGACGTCCGGTGGTCATGAAAGGCGCGATAGAAATACAAGTCTTTCTTTATTTTCCATATCACACTTGGAGCACTGTGCACAGTTCTGGTCTTCACATCATCAAAAAGGATAGAGGCACTGGAGAAAGTGCGAAAAATGATTCACACGGATGATACCAGAACTGAGAGGATATATCTATCAGGAAAGACTGAATGGGCTGGGGCTCTTTTCTCTAGCAAAGAGAAGGCTGAGGGGTGACTAATAGAGGGTCTTTAAAATTATGAAGGGGTTTGAAAGGGTCAACGTACAGAAGATGTTTCCACTTGTGGGGAGTCCAAAACTAGGGGGCCATAAATATAAGATAGTCACTGATAAATCCAATCGGGAATTCAGGAGAAACTTCTTTACCCAGAGAGTGGTGAGAATGTGGAACTCGCTCCCACAGGGAGTGGTTGAGGCACAGATACATTTAAGGGGAAGCTAGAGATGAGAAAGATGATGCTGATGGGGTGAGATGAGGAGGGGTGGGAGGAGGCTGGTGTGGAGCATAAACACCGGCACGGACCAGTTGGGCCCAATGGCCTGTTTCTGTGCTGGACATTCTGTGTAACGAGATGTCACGGACTGCTCTTGTTACCCTTCAGGTTACCAAGCTGCTTCTGAAGTTCGGGGCTGACGCCAATGTTAGCGGGGAAGTGGGGGACAGGCCGCTGCATCTCGCCTGTGCCAAAGGGTTTCCCAACATCGTCAAACTCCTGCTGACCGAAGCCAGCAAAACAGATGGTGAGACAACACAGACAGGTTTAACCTTTGAACAAGTGGTCGCGGGATAATATTCGTGCTATATTAAGAGCCTTATCTAATGTGACCACTCGTGCCTGGAATGTGGTGTGAGGATAGAGTGCGAAGGCTCTGGATCAATTGCTCAAGTGGCTAAACGCCGATTGGGGGGGTGCGGAGTCCAAAACTAGGGGGAATAACCTTAAAATTAGAGCTAGGCCGTTCAGGGGTGATGTCAGGAAGCACTTCTTCACACAAAGGGCAGTGGAAATCTGGAACTCTCTCCCCCAAAAAGCTGTTGAGGCTGGGGGTCGATTGAAAATTTCAAAACTGAGATTGATAGATTTTTGTTAGGCAAGGGGATTAATGGTTACGGAACCAAGGCGGGTAGATGGAGTTAAGATACCGATCAGCCAATGATCTAATTGAATGGTGGAACAGGCTCGAGGGGCTGAATGGCCTCCTCCTGTTTCTGTGTTCCTTGTATATGACCTGCACGGATGGGAGTGTGTCGGTGATGAGTAGTGCAAGATCGGGCCTGTGCTAGCATTGCAGGAGCCCTCAGGTAAGCCAGTCCGGGGATCAGGGCCGGGGGTCAGGATCGGGTCGGGGGTCAGGTCTGGGTTCACGATTAGGTCGGGGGTCGGGGCCAGGTCGGGGGGGTCAGGTCTGCGATTAGGGTCGGGTCGGAGGTCAGGTCCTGGATCAGGGTCAGGTGCCCTGCTAGCGTCCATTAAGTAGGGCCATTCTAACATAGTAGGTTTGGATGTTGACTGGAATGTCTAAATGAACTTCCATTGTCTCAATATGAAGTGGTACGCAGGAAGCGCCTCTTTCACCAGCTGCGTCGAATCGATCCAACCCACATTTCCCAGGAGCTGGGAACCGCAGGTTTAACCTCTTCACAGCTGCATTGAACTTTAATATCATTTTAAAGTTTAATAGACACCAAAGTTCTACCGTTATGTAATAGTCTGAAATTCCAAACTGTGGTAATGATGGATTTCATTGTCATATCTCCAAGAATACTAACCAATGGTCTTCTCTTGTTATCTGATGACCTCAGTGAATGCTCAGGACAATGAGGACCATTCACCCCTCCATTTTAGTTGCCGCTTTGGTCACCGTGAAATCGTGAGGTACTTGTTACAAGGCAACTTTGATGTGCAGCCCCATGCGGTGAATATCTATGGCGATACAGCTCTACACCTGTAAGTGGGCTGATTCATTCTCTTCATCATTGTCTAGATTATCATTGAATACTAGTGGACAGGAACAAAATATAACCAAAAATGGCCAATGGAATGTTGGCCTTTATCTCAGAGGGCTGGAATACAAAGGGGTGGAAGTTATGTTACAGATCTGGTTAGACCCCCATCTGGACACTGCGTTCAGTTCAGGGCCCCGCCCCTCAGGAAGGATAGACTGGCCTTGGAGGGGAAGCAGCGCAGATACACTAGAATGATACCGGGGCTAAAAGGGTTAAATTATGAGGGCAGGTTGCACAGACTGGGCTTGTATTCCCTTGAGTTTAGAAGATTAAGGGGTGATCTAATCGAGGTGTTTAAGATGATTAAAGGAGTTGATAGGGTAGAGAGAGAGAGAAACTATTTCCTCTGGTGGGGGGAGTCCAGAACAAGGGGGCAGAACCTTAAAATAGAGCCAGGCCGTTCAGGGTGATGTCAGGAAGCACTTCTTCACACAAAGGGCAGTGGAAATCTGGAACTCTCTCCCCCAAAAAGGCTGGGGGTCAAATAAAAATGTCAAACTGAGGTTGTTATATTTTTGTTGGGTGAGGATAGTAAGGGTTATGGAACCAAGGCAGGTAGATGGAGTTAAAATACAGATCAGCCACGATCTAGGGGCCATCAATATAAGATAGTCACCAATAAATCCAATAGGGAATTCAGGAGAAACTTCTTTACCCAGAGAGTGGTGAGAATGTGGAACTTGCTCCCACAGGGAGTGGTTGAGGCGAGTAATTTAAATGCATTTAAGGGGAAGCGAGATAAACGCACGAGGGAGAAAGGAACAGAAGGATATACTGATAGGGTGAGGTGAAGTAAATAGAGTGGGAGGAGGCTCGTGTGGAGCATAGACACCAGCATAGACCGGAAGGCCGAATGGCCTGTTTCTGTGCTGTAAATACTATGTAATTCTATGTAATGGTGGAAGAGACTGGAGGGGCTGCCTCCTGTGCCCACGTTCCTAGATTCGCCTTTAGCAGGTGTTGTTGCTGTTTTTTGTTCCTCAGGGCTTGTTACAACGGTAAACTGGATGTGGCCAGCGAACTCATCCAACTGTCGGGATCAGAAAGCTTGACCAAGGAAAACATCTTCAGTGAAACCTCTTTCCACAGGTGAGTTACCTGTTGTGGAGAGCAACGGGTCCTTTGCTGCACGCTCGTTCATTGGGTGTTTATTTTTACACAGAGCAGGAATTGCTTGAGATTTATTCTTTACAATTTTGATTGCAGCTCCTGCACTTACGGGAAGAGCCTTGAACTGGTGGAGTTTCTGATCAGCCAGAATGCGATGAGCATAAACCATCAGGGAAGGGATGGACATACCGGTAAGATATTGTGCCAGTGGGTGAGAGGTAATTTGGTAGGAAGAATAGGGAGGCCACAGACTCCTTGTATTATAAGGGGGAAAAATTAGGCCCTAAAAATAGTTAGCACCCCTCCACCGTAAATTCAGTAGTAGCGCCCCAAGCAGGAGGTGGGACGCTACAGGAAAGCACGTAGCGCCGCGTCGTCGCAGGCCTCCTCCCCTGGTTAAAGGGGAGGGGCCTAGCACTGTGTGTACCGGGGCCCTGCTGGAGCACTGGGGAGCGGGATGCCAGGTAAAGAGCCCGGCACGCAAGAGGAGTGCCAGGCTGAGCGATGGCGGCCGGCACCTCGCATTAACAAAGTGAAAGGGGCAGGTGCTGGCAGGCGGCCAAAATAACAATGGCCGCCCGACACCTGGCCTTTAACTAGCGCCGCTGCTACCGCTGCAAAAACCCCCCCCTGATCCTGTCGGACACATCGTCCGGCGATGGGTCAGGGGGCGCAAGGGAAGTTTGCGGCCGGGGGCACGAGCGGGTCGCTGCACACGGCGATTACGTCATTGCCGGCGGTGCAGCGCTGCGGGGCGCTACTAGCTACCGCCGCCGCTAACCTCCCACTGAATTTCGCGGGAGGTGTTAGCGGCGTCGCGCCCGGGCGTTAGGAGATTTGCGCCCTGTTAGCGCCCACCGGGGGTGCTAATGAGAGGCACAAACCAACCCAATTTTTAGCCCTAAGTGTCTAAATGGGGTAGAGGAGCAGAGAGATCTGGGGGTCAGATACACAAATCACTAAAAGTAGCGACGCAGGTTAATAAGGCCATAAAAAAGCAAACTAAGCACTGGGGCTCATTTCTGGAGGGATAGAATTTAAAAGCAGAAAAGTTATGTTCAACTTGTATAGAACCTTGGTTAGACCACACTCGGAGTATTGTGAACAGGCTCTGGTCTCCTTATTATAAAAGGATATAGAGGCACTGGAGACTGTGCAAAAGAGATTTACAAGGATGATACCAGAACTGAAATGTTATACCTAACAGAAAAGATTGAAGAGGCTGGGGCTCTTTTCTCTAGAAAAGAGAAGACTGAGGGGTGACCTGATCGAGGTCTTTAATGTTATGAATGGTTCGATAGAGAAGATGTTTCCACTTGTGGAGGAGACCAGAACTAGGGGCCATAAATATAAGATAGTCACCAATAAATCCAATAGGGAATTTAAGAGAACCTTCTTTACCCAGAGAGTGGTGAGAATGTGGAACTCGCTACCACAGGGAGTGGTTGAGGTGAATGGCAGAGCATTTAAGGGGAAGGTACGAGGGAGAAAGGAATAGAAGGATACACTGATGAGGTGAGATGAAGCAGGGTGGGAGGAGGCTCGAGTGGAGCAGAAACACCGGCACGGACCTGTTGAGCCGAATGGCCTGTTTCTGTGCTGTACATTCTATGTAATTCTACATATCCAGCGGATATAGTTTCACCTGGATTTCTAGAAGGCAGTAAATAAAGTTCCACTTGAGAGACTTTTGAAGAAGTTTAAGGCTGGTGGAATTAATTGCAGATTAGTTGCCCGGATTGAAAACTGGCTGGATAAAAAGCCCTGATTAGTGGCGATTTAACAACAACAACAACAACAACTTGTATTTATACAGCGCCTTTAACGTAGAAAAACATCCCAAGGCGCTGCACAGGAGTATTTTAAGACAAAAAATTTGACACCGATCCACATAAGGAGAAATTAGGGCTGGTGACCAAAAGCTTGGTCAAAGAGGGAGGTTTTAAGGAGCGTCTTAAAGGAGGAGAGAGAGGTAGCAAGACGGAGAGGTTTAGGGAGGGAATTCCAGAGCTTAGGGTCCAGGCAACAGAAGGCACGGCCACCAATGGTGGAGCAATTATAATCAGGGATGCTCAAGAGGGCAGAATTGGAATTTAATGGGAATACTTTAGATCATATGACGTTCATTAATTGTGATTTAATAAATTTGTTTGTGAAACCAAGCTATGTGACGAGACATAAAACATAATGGAGCTAAGCAGCATTCGCGAGATCAGGACTAACGTATCTGGGCTAAGGAATGTTTGAAAGGACATTCTCCCCACAGCCTATATTGCTTAACCCTTTCACAAAGGAGCTGGATAAAATAAATCTCTGGAAGATAATAGGAATAGGATTTGGGTTGGGTAACCAAAAGTGCCCCAAATGGTTTCTGTGCTGCTGGGGTTAGTGGGGCGGGTTTACTTATTCATTTATTCATTCACGGGATGCGGTCGTCGCTGGCAAGGCCGGCATTTATTGCCCATCCCTAGCTGCCCCTTGAGAAGGTGGTGGTGAGCCACCTTCTTGAGCCGCTGCAGTCCGTGTGGTGAAGGTGCTCCCACAGTGCTGTTAGGGAGGGTGTTGTTTGTGGCGGGCAGAAGAGCAATATTGGAGATGTGCAAAAAGAAAGGATAAATGTTGCTCGAGTTTTGCTTGAGTTTGAGTGGGTGGTGTTCAGTGCATGTATGCAACGGTATGTTGTCCACGGTCAGTGGATCTGGCAAGCTTACTCACCCAGCAAGCGGTATCCCATTGCATGATTGTATTACATTAAGGGTGAATTTTGTCAGGCTCCACTCCGTCAGGGGTGGTCCTCACACGCACCCCGTTTCTGCCATTTTCTGCCTGATGATTTCACTGGACACACGAGTCGGGTTGCCAACCCTCCTGGATTGTCCTCGACTCTCCCAATTTGGGAGCAATATTATAGCGGCATTGTAACAAAGAGTCTGTTCACTTTTCAATTGGCGTGGGAAGGCGGTGTGATGCGACCAAAGGCGGGAGTGTGGGGGCGGGGCGGTTGGAGATGGGAGGTCAGCTGATGAAACCTCCAGGAGTATCTCCAACCAGAGTTGGCAACCGTGCATGCGAGGTGATAAGGAAGTTCTGCTAAACCTTTCGAAAATACTGGTGAGGCCTCAGCTGGTGTATTGGGTCCAATTCTGGACACCACGCTTTAGGAAGGATGTCAAGGCCTTGGAGAGGGTGGAGAGGAGATTGACAAGAATGGTACCAGGGATGAGAGACTTCAGTTATGTGGAGAGACTGGAGAAGCTGGGGTTGTTCTCCTCAGAGCAGAGAAGATTAAGGGGAGATTTGAGTGAGGTGTTCAAAATCATGAGGGGTTTTGATTGAGTAAATAAGGAGAAACTGTTTCCAGTGGCAGGAGAGTCGGTAACCAGAGGACACAGATTGAAGGGAATTGGCAAAAGAACCAGAGGGAGATGAGGAGAATTTTTTTACGCAGCGAGTTGTTGTGGTCTGGAATGCGCTGCCTGAAAGGGCGGTGGAAGCAGATTCAATAGTAACTTTCAATTGGATAAATACTTGAAGGAAATAGTTGAAGGGCTGTGGGGAAATAGCAGGGGAGTGGGACTAATTGGAGAGCTCGTTCAAAGAGCACGATGGGCCGAATGGCCTCCTCCTGTGCTGCAGCCTGATGTTATGTAGGCTTCCGAGGGACCTCTCGAAATTGACTCTACAATGTTGCTAAGTATTACCGAGCTCTTTGATTTCTGTTAAAGGTCTGCACAGTGCCTGTTACCATGGGCACATTCGCCTGGTGCAGTTCTTACTGGACAGTGGAGCTGACATGAATCTGGTGGCCTCTGACCCCAGCCGTTCCAGCGGAGAGAAGGATGAGCAAACCTGCCTGATGTGGGCCTACGAGAAAGGTATGTGAGTCTCTGGCACAGGGTGTTTTGATAACGCAGTTGGTGTCAGCCGTGGCTCAGTGGGTAGCACTCCTGCCTCTGAGTCAGGAGGTTGTAGGTTCAAGTCCCACTCCAGAGACTTAAGCACAGAAATATAGGCTGACACTCCAGTGTAGTACTGAGGGGGCAATGCACTGTCGGAGGGGCAGTACTGAGGGAGCGCTGCACTGTCGGAGGGGCAGTACTGAGGGCCTGCTGAACTGTCAGAGGGGCAGTACTGAGGGAGTGCTGCACTGTCGGAGGGGGAGTACTGAGGGAGCGCTGCACTGTCGGAGGGGCAGTACTGAGGGAGTGCTGCACTGTCGGAGGGGCAGTACTGAGGGAGCGCTGCACTGTCGGAGGGGCAATACTGAGGGAGCGCCGCACTGTCGGAGGGGCGGTACTGAGGGAGCGCTGCACTGTCGGAGGGGCAGTACTGAGGGAGCGCTGCAGTGTCGGAGGGGCAGTACTGAGGGAGCGCTGCACTGTCGGAGGGGCAGTACTGAGGGAGCACTGCACTGTCGGAGGGGCAGTACTGAGGGAGCGCTGCACTGTCGGAGGGGCAATACTGAGGGAGCGCCGCACTGTCGGAGGGGCGGTACTGAGGGAGCGCCGCACTGTCGGAGGGGCAGTACTGAGGGGGCAATGCACTGTCAGAGGGGCAGTACTGAGGGAGCGCTGCACTGTCGGAGGGGCAGTACTGAGGGAGTGCTGCACTGTCGGAGGGGCAGTACTGAGGGAGTGCTGCACTGTCGGAGGGGTAGTACTGAGGCAGCGCTGCACTGTCGGAGGGGCAATACTGAGGGATTGCTGCACTGTCGGAGGGGCGGTACTGAGGGAGCGCTGCACTGTCGAAGCGGCTGTACTGAGGGAGCGCTGCACTGTCGGAGGGGCAGTACTGAGGGAGCGCTGCACTGTCGGAGGGGCAGTACTGAGGGAGTGCTGCACTGTCGGAGGGGCAGTACTGAGGGAGTGCTGCACTGTCGGAGGGGTAGTACTGAGGGAGCGCTGCACTGTCGGAGGGGCAATACTGAGGGATTGCTGCACTGTCGGAGGGGCGGTACTGAGGGAGTGCTGCACTGTCGGAGGGGCAGTACTGAGGGAGTGCTGCACTGTCGGAGGGGTAGTACTGAGGGAGCGCTGCACTGTCGGAGGGGCAATACTGAGGGATTGCTGCACTGTCGGAGGGGCGGTACTGAGGGAGCGCTGTACTGTCGGAGGTGCCGTCTTTCAGATGAAACGTTAAACCGAGGCCCCGTCTGCTCTCTCAGGTGGACGTAAAAGATCCCACGGCAATGTTTCAAAGAAGAGCAGGGGAGTTCTCCCTGGCGTCCTGTCCAATATTTACCCCTCAACCAACATCACTAAAAACAAATTAATTGGTTATTTATCTCATTGCTGTTTGTGGGATCTTGCTGTGCACAATTTGGCTGCTATATTTCCTAAGTTACAGCAATGACTACACTTCCAAAAAGTACTTCATTGGCTGTAAAGGGCTTTGGGGCGTCCTGAGGTTGTGAAAGGCGCTATAGAAATGCAAGTCTTTCTTAATCCCAAAGCGCTAGAATTTGTCATCTGTACACAGAACATGCATGAAACTTAACTGTAAATGTTGCTTTGCATCAGGAGAGTTCCCTGTTAATGCTGTTGCTGTTCCTTCTGCAGGTCACGATGCCATAGTGACTCTGCTTAAGCATTATAAAAGACCTCTGGATGAATCTCCTTGCAATGAATATTCCCAGCCTGGCGGAGGTAAATGCATGGATTTGAGATCATTACACTTCACCTCTGTAGTAGCGCAAGTTATTGAGATGGCGCAAAATACGAATCACAATCATATTTGCAACTGAATTTGAACTTGCTCAGTACTTTAAGTGTCAGCCGTGGCTCAGTGGGGAGCACTCTCGACTCTGCGTCAGAAAGTCATGGGTTCAAGCCCCACTCCAGGGACATGAGCACGTAATCCAGGCTGACACTCCCAGTACAGTACTGAGGGAGGGCTGCACCGTCGGAGGTAAGAACTTAAGAAATAGGAGCAGGAGTCGACCATTCGGCCCTTCGAGCCTGCTCCACCATTCAATGAGATCATGGCTGATCTTCTGCCTCAAGTCCATTCACCGGCCCTATCGCGATATCCCTTGATGCCCTTACTAGTCAGAAATCTATCGACTTCTGTTTTGAATATACCCAATGACTGAGCCTCCACAGCCCTCTGGGGTAGAGAATTCCAAAGATTCACCACCCTCTGTGTGAAGAAATTTCTTCTCATCTCAGTCCTGAATGGCCTACCCTTTATCCTGAGGCTGTGGCCCCTGGTTCTAGACTCCCCAGCCAAGGGAAACATTCTCCCAGCATCTACCCTATCAAGCCCTGTAATAATTTTGTATGCTTCAATGAGATCCCTTCTCATTCTTCTGAATTCAAGAGAATACAGGCCTAGTTTACTCAATCTCTTCTCATACGACAGTCCCGCCATCCCAGGAATCAATCTCGTGAACCTTCGTTGCACTCCCTCTATGGCAAGGTGCCGTCTCTCGGATGAGACGTTAAACCGAGGCCCCGTCTGCTCTCTCAGGTGGACGTAAAAGATCCCATGGCACTATTTCAAAGAAGAGCAAAGGAGTTCTCCCCGGTGTCCTGGTCAATATTTATCCCTGAACCAACACACATAAATAAAATAAAAACAGAAAATGCTGGAAATACTCAGCAGGTCAGGCAGCATCTGTGGAGAGAGAAACAGAGTTAACGTTTCAGGTCGATGACCCTTCGTCAAAACTGGAAAAAGTTGGAGATGTAACAGGTTTTTAAGCAAGTGTAGGGGCAGGGAAAGGGGGGAGGGGAGGAAAGAACAAAAGGGAAGGTCTGTGATAGGGTGGAAGTCAGGAGAGATTAAGAGACAAAAGGGATGATGGTGCGAGGCAAAAGGAGATGGTAATGGGACAAGTTAAGAAACAAAAGATGGCTCTAGATGAAGTGTAAATGGCACTGACAGAATGAAAGACAGCTGCCAAGTGGGAGAGAGAAATAAATATATAATAAATAAAATAAATGGAAAAGAAAAAGGATGGGGCAGAGGTTATGGTCTGAAATTGTTGAACTCTATGTTGAGTCCAGAAGGTTGTAAAGTGCCTAATCGAAAGATGAGGTGCTGTTCCTCAAGCTTGCCTTGAGCTTCATTGGAACAGTGTAAGAGGCCGAGGATGGAGAGGTCAGAGTGGGAGTGGAGCGGAAAATTAAAGTGACAGGCGAGCGGAAGCTCGGGGTGACCCTTACAGACTGAACGGAGGTGTTCCACAAAGCAGTCAACCAATCTGCGTTTGGTCTCCCCAATGTAGAGGAGACCGCATCGTGAGCAGCGAATACAGTATACTAAATTGCAAGAAGTACAAGTAAATCGCTGTTTCACCTGGAAGGAGTGTTTGGGTCCCTGGACAGTGGGAAGGGTGGAGGTAAAAGGGCATGTGTTGCATCTCCTGCGCTTGCATGGCAAGGTGCCGGGTGTTGGGGGCGATAGAGGAGTGGACCAGGGTGTCGCGGAGGGAGCGGTCCCTACGGAATGCTGAAAGGGGAGGTGAGGGGAAGATGTGTTTGGTGGTGGGATCATGCTGGAGGTGGCGGAAATGGCAGAGGATGCTCCGTTGAATGTGGAGTCTGGTGAGGTAAAAGGTGAGGACAAGGGGAACCCTATCGTGGTTCCGGGAGGGAGGGGCAGGGGTGAGGGCAGAAGTGCGGGAAATGGAACGGACACGGTCAAGGGCCGTGTCGACCACGGTAGAGGGGAATCCTCGGTTGAGGAAAAAGGAAGACATGTCGGAAGCACTGGTATGGAAGGTGGCATCGTCAGAGCAGATGCAGCAGAGACGGAGAAACTGGGAGAATGGAATAGAGTCCTTACAGGAAGCGGGGATGGAAGAAGTGTAGTCCAGGTAGCTGTGGGAGTCAGTGGGCTTATAGTGGATGTTTGTCAATAGCCTATCCCCAGAGATGGAGACGGAGAAGTCGAGGAAGGGTAGGGAAGAGTCGGAGATGGACCATGTGAAGGTGAGGGAAGGGTGGAAATTAGAAGCAAAGTGAATGAAATTTTCTAGTTCAGGGCGAGAGCAGGAAACATCACCGATACAGTCATCAATGTACTGGAAAAAGAGGTGAGGGAGGGGACCTGAGTAGGACTGGAACAAAGAATGTTCCACATATCCCACGAAAAGGCAGGCATTGCTAGGACCCATGCGGGTTCCCATAGCAACGCCTTTAATTTGGAGGAAGTGAGTGAAGTCAAAGGAGAAGTTGTTCAATGTGAGAACAAGTTCAGCCAGGCGGAGGAGGGTGGTAGTAGATGGGGACTGGTTGGTCCTCTGTTCAAGGAAGAAGCGGAGCGCCCTCAGGCCATCCTGGTGGGGGATGGAGGTGTAGAGGGATTGTACGTCCATGGTGAAAAGGAGGCGGTTGGGGCCAGGAAACTGGAAACTGTTAAAGTGACAGAGGGCGTCGGAAGAGTCGCGGATGTAGGTGGGAAGAGACTGGACAAGGGGAGAAAAAATAGAGTCGAGATAGGAAGAGATAACTTCCGTGGGGCAAGAACAAGCTGAAACGAGGAGTCTACTGGGGCAGTCTTGTTTGTGGATCTTGGGAAGGAGGTAGAAGCGGGCTGTGCGGGGTTGGGGAATTATGAGGTTGGCGGCAGTGGGGGGAAGATCTCCAGAGGAGATGAGGTCAGTGACGGTCTTGGAAACGATGGCTTGATGTTCGGTAGTGGGGTCATGGTCCAGGGGGAGGTAGGAGGAAGTGTCGGAGAGTTGGCGTTCAGCCTCTGCTAGGTAGAGGTCGGTTCGCCAAACAACAACAGCATCACCATTGTCAGCAGGTTTAATGACAATGTTGGGGTTGGATCTGAGAGAATGGAGTGCTGCAAGTTCAGAGGGAGGTAGGTTGGAGTGAGTGAGGGGAGCAGAGAAATTGAGACAGCCGATGTCACGCCGGCAGTTTGCAATGAAAAGATATTTACATATAAATAAAACATCTGATCATTTATTTCATTGTTGTTTGTGGGAGCTTGCTGTGCGCAAATTGGCTTCCGCGTTTCCTACATTCCAACAGTGACAACACTTCAAAAAAAAGTACATCATTGGCTGTAAAGCGCTTTGGGACGTCCTGAAGTCGTGAATGATAATTTTAAGATAATTGACAAAAGGAACAGGGGGAATTTGAAGAGAATTTTTTTTACGCAGCGAGTTGTTGTGATCTGGAATGCGCTGCCTGAAAGGGCGGTGGAAGCAGATTCAATCGTAACTTTCAAAAGGGAATTGGATAAATACTTGAAAAGGAAAAAAATGAGCAGGGCTGTGGGGAAAGAGCAGGCGGGGGACTAATTGGAGAGCTCGTTCAAAGAGCCGGCACAGGCACTCTCTGTGCTGTCTGATTCTCTGACTCTATGAAAGGCGCTATGTAAATGCTAGTTCTTTCTTTCACTTTAGGTGCATCCTAATCTTAATTGTGTAGGTAATAGATTCAAAAACAATATTAATCTTAAACCACACTTCTTTCTCTCGCAGACGGTTCCTATGTTTCTGTTCCATCACCACTTGGAAAGATCAAAAGCATGACAAAAGGTGAGAAGGTGCACGTTAGAGTGAGAGCACCTTTAACATCGCGACCTCTCCAGGCAAAATGTCGAGACTTGATGGCAGGACCTCAAGTGAAAGAAATGGGGGGCGGTTTTAACCCCACTCGCTCAGCAGAAACCTGGCGGGCGGGCGGTTAAAATCGCCCCTGGCTCTTCCCTGTCCGAGAGCCGCCGTGATCGCAACATCTGCAATTTTAAGCTGCTCTCCCGAGCAGGCAGTAAGGAGAGGCGCCCGGAGCCAACGGGGTCCTTCTTTGCATCTGCATGTTGCAGCCCGATGACATCATTGAGACCCAACTGTAATTTTAACTCAGGCCTGAACAGGGAATCCACCCGGGGTTAAAATCGGGACCAGTCACTTTCGCTTAACCGAGATTCCATTCATTAATGACAAACTGGAAGATAGATTCGGGGTTAACACTGACAGTGGAGTCATTGTTTTTGTATAAATTGGGCTCAACCCTCAGTAAACGGCACCAGATATCTGAGACACAAACCGGAAGGTTCCAAGATAAAAAGGGAGCAAATAGAATATGAGAGTAAATTAGCAAGAAATATAAAAACAGATTGTAAGAGCTTCTACAAGTACGTAAAAAGGAAGAGAGTAGCAAAATTAAGTGTTGTTCCCTTAGAGACTGAGACAGGAGAAATTATCTTGGGGAACAAGGAAATGGCAGAGACTTTAAACAAATATTTTGTATCTGTCTTCACAGTAGAAGACACAAAAAGCATACCAGAAATAGTGGGGAACCAAGGGGTTAATGAGAGCGAGGAACTTAAAGTAATTAATATCAGTAGAGAAAAAGTACTTGAGAAACTAATGGGACTAAAAGCCGATAAATCCCCTGGACCTGACGGCCTACATCCTAGGGTTCTAAAAGAGGTGGCTGCGGAGATAGTGGATGCATTGGTTGCGATCTTCCAAAATTCGCTAGATTCTGTAAATGTCCCCGTGGATTGGAAGGTCACAAATGTAACCCCGCTATTCAAGAAAGGAGGGAGAGAGAAAACAGGGAACTACAGACCAGTTAGCCTGACATCGGTTGTCAGAAAAATGCTGGAATCCATTATTAAGGAAGTGGTAACAGGGTACTTAGAAAATTATAATTTGATTAGGTAGAGTCAATATGGTTTTATGAAAGGTAAATCGTGTTTGACAAATTTGAGTTTTTTGAGGATACAACTAGCAGGGTAGATAAAGGGGAACCAGTGGATGTAGTATATTTGGATTTACAAAAGGCATTCGATAAGGTGCCACATAAAAGATTATTAAGCAAGATAAGGGCAGCATTGGTAGCAGTGACCACCGCAAACTCGTTGTGGAGATGAAGTCCCGTCTTCACACTGAGGACACCCTCCATCGTGTTGTGTGGCACTACCACCGTGCTAAATGGGATAGTTTCAGAACAGATCTAGCAGCTCGAAACTGGGCATCCATGAGGCGCTGTGGGCCATCAGCAGCAGCAGAATTGTATTCCACCACAATCTGTAACCTCATGGCCTGGCATATCCCTCACTCTACCATTAACATCAAGCCAGGGGACCAACCCTGGTTCAATAAGGAGTGCAGAAGAGCATGCCAGGAGCAGCACCAGGCGTATCTAAAAATGAGGTGCCAACCTGGGGAAGCTGCAACACAGGACGACATGCTAAAAAGCGGAAGCAGCTTGTATAGACAGAACTAAACGATCCCACAATCAACGGATCAGATCAAAGCTCTGCAGTCCTGCCACATCCAGTCGTAAATGGTGGTGGACCATTAAACAACTAATGGGAGGAGGAGGCTCCATGAATATCCCCATCCTCAAAAATGGTGGAGCCCAACACGTGAGTGCAAAAGACAAGGCTGAAGCGTTTGCAATCATCTTCAGCCAGAAGTGCCGAGTGGATGATCCATATCGGCCTCCTCTTGAGGTCCCCACCACCACAGAAGCCAGTCTTCAGCCAATTCGATTCACTCCACGTGATATCAAGAAACGGCTGATCACACTGGATACAGCAAAGGCTGTGGGCCCCGACAACATTCCGGCTGTCGTGCTGAAGACTTGTGCTCCAGAACTAGCCGCGCCTCCAGCCAAGCTGTTCCAGTACAGCTACAACACTGGCATCTATCCGACAATGTGGAAAACTGCCCAGGTATGTCCTGTCCACAAAAAGCAGGACAAATCCAATCCAGCCAATTACATCAGTCTACTCTCAATCATCAGCAAAGTGATGGAAGGTGTCATCGACAGTGCTATCAAGCGGCACTTACTCACCAATAACCTGCTCACTGATGGTCAGTTTGGGTTCCACCAGGACCACTCGACTCCAGACCTCATTACAGCCTTGGTCCAAACATGGACAAAAGAGCTGAATTCCAGAGGTGAGGTTAGAGTGACTGCCCTTGACATCAAGGCAGCATTTGACCAAGTGTGGCATCAAGGAGCCCCAGTAAATCTGAAGTCAATGGGAATCGGGGCGGGGGGTTGGGAAACTCTCCACTGGCTGGAGTCATACCTAGCACAAAGGAAGATAGTTGTGGTGGTTGAAGGTCAATCATCACAGCCCCAGGACATCGCTGCAGGAGTTCCTCAGGGCAGTGTCCTAGGCCCAACCATCTTCAGCTGCTTCATCAATGACCTTCCTTCCATCATAAGGTCAGAAGTGGGGATGTTCGCTGATGACTGCACAGTGTTCAATTCCATTCGCAACTCCTCCGAAAATGAAGCAGTCCATGCCCACATGCAGCAAGACCTGGACGACATTCAGACTTGGGCTGATGTGTGGCACAAATGTTACCTGCCACTTAAGTGCCAGGCAATGACTATCTCCAAAAAGCGAGCATCTAACCACCACCCCTTGACATTCAACGGCATTACTATCGCCGAATCCCCCACCATCAACATCCTGGGGATCACCATTGATCAGAAACTGAACTGGACCAGCCACATAAATTCTGTGGCAACAAGAACAGGTCAGAGGCTAGGTATTCTATGGCGAGTGTCTCAACTCCTGACTCCCCAATGCCTTTCCACCATCTACAAGGCACAAGTCAGGAGTGTGATGGAATACTCCACTTGCCTGGATGAGTGCAGCTCCAACAACACTCAAGAAGCTCGACTCCATCCAGGACAAAGCAGCCCACTTGATTAGCACCCCATCCACCACCTTAAACATTCACTCCCTCCACCACCGGTGTACCGTGGCTGCAGTGTGTACCATCTACAAGATGCACTGCAGCATCTCCCCAAGGATCCTTAGGCAGCATCTCCCAAACCCGCGACCTCTTCCACCTAGAAGGACAAGGGCAGCAGGCGCACGGGAACACCACCACCTCCAAGTTCCGCTCCAAGTCACACACCATCCTGACTTGGAAATATATCGCCGTTCCTTCATCGTCGCTGAGTCAAAATCCTGGAACTCCCTCCCTAACAGCACTGTGGGAGCACCTTCACCACACGGACTGCAGCGGTTCAAGAAGGCGGCTCACCACCACCTTCTCAAGGGCAATTAGGGATGGGCAATAAATGCTGGCATTGACAGCGACGCCCACATCCCAGGAACGAATAAAAAAAAATATTCTTATCAAAGTCGAGCCTGATCTCAGCCACGGTGACAATCGGGGAGCCTCACTCTGCCTCAGTATCTCTGGGCTTTGTGAAAGGGGAAGAAAAATTCAGCCCAGATTCTTGGTCCTAATCGCTACCCAGTGACCCTCGCTGGAATCTACCAGCTGTGATGCCGCGCACAGTTGGATAGGTCGATGGTACGCATTGTCTCGGCTCACACAGGGACCAGGAGGAGAAAGTGGACCCCAGATAGGAGGCAGCGTCTTTAGGAAAAGAAGGGACAAGATTAGAGGAAAAGAATCAAATAAAAAGAAATGCGTAATCTGTTGTTTGAGCCTTACTGGTATCATTGTTCTGAGATATATGAGTTTTCCCTATAGCCCCTGCATAATGTTGCACCTATATACATCATGCAGGGTAATGGGATTAGATAACCCTACTGTGGCGCCAAGTACCAGCTCAGACTCGATGGGCCAAATGGCTCCCTCCCTATTTCTAGAACCTCCTCCAGCCCTACATCCCCCCCGAGATCTCTGCGCTCCTCCAAGTCATCGCTCTACCATTGGCGGCCGTGCCTTCTGTTGCCTGGGCCCTAAGCTCTGGAATTCCCTCCCTAAACCTCTCCTCCTCTCTCTCCTCCTTTAAGACGCTCCTTAGAACCTCCCTCTTTGACCAAGCTTTTGGTCACCTGCCCTAATATCCCCTTATGTGGCTCGGTGTCAAATTGTGTCTGATAATCGCTCCTGTGAAGCGCCTCGGGAGGTTTTTACCACATTAAAGGTGCTGTATAAATGCAAGTTGTTGTTGTTGAATTTGCGGCCAGCCTGTGACCACATGGTCTCTTTCTTTCCACACGCTCTCCCCCCACAGAGAAAGCTGATGTTCTGCTGCTGCGAGCTGGCCTTCCCTCTCACTTCCACCTTCAGCTGTCCGACATCGAATTCCACGAAATTATTGGATCAGGTAAAAAAAAAACTCCCCGCGCGATTGAAATGGAAAGTGCCGGAAATGACATTTCATGGAATTCTCACGCGGCACGATGAGACTGACCACCTTTTATCTGTCTGGAACCCACTTAGGTTCGTTTGGGAAAGTTTACAAAGGAAGATGCAGGAATAAAATTGTCGCCATTAAAAGGTAAGATCGTAATCTACCCTCCGTAAACTTGAGCTCATCCAAGACTCTGCTGCCCGTGTCCCAACTCGCACCAAGTCCCGTTCACCCATCACCCATCTTTCGCTGACCTACATTGGCTCCCGGTCTGGCAACGCTTCAAGTTTAAAATTCTCATCCTTGTTTTCAAATCCCCTCATGGCCTCGCCCCCACTCCCTATCTTTGTAATCAGCTCCAGCCCGACAACCCTCCAAGATAGAAACATAGAAAAATAGGAGCAGGAGTCGGCCATTCGGCCCTTCGAGCCTGCTCCACCATTCAATATGATCATGGCTGATCCTCTATCTCAATACCATATTCCCGCTCTCTCCCCATACCCCTTGATGCCTTTTGTGTCTAGAAATCTATCTATCTCCTTCTTAAATATATTCAGTGACTTGGCCTCCACAGCCTTCTGTGGTAGAGAATTCCACAGGTTCACCATCCTCTGAGTGAAGAAATTTCTCCTCATCTCAGTCCTAAATGTCCTACCCCGTATCCTGAGACTGTGACCCCTCGTTCTAGACCCCCCAGCCAGGGGAAACATCCTCCCTGCATCCAGTCTGTCTAGCCCTGTCAGAATTTTATACGTTTCAATGAGATCCCCTCTCATTCTTCTAAACTCTAGTGAATACAGGCCTAGTCGACCCAATCTCTGCGCCCTCTTGCGCATCCCCGATTTCCTTCGCCCCGCCATTGGCGGCCGTGCCTTCAGCTGCCTGGGCCCCAAGCTCTGGAATTCCCTCCCTAAACCTCTCCGCCTCTCTTTTCTCCTTAAAACCTCCCTCTTTGACCCAGCTTTTGGTCATCTGTCCTAATATCTCCTTGTGTGGCTCAGTGTCGAATTTTGTTTGATAACGCTTTAACGTCTGAAGCGCCTTGGGACGTTTTACTGCATTTGGGGCGCTGTATAAATGCAAGTTGTTGTTCATATTGCTGTTAACCTTTCTTGTATCCGCCTTTGATGCCCTACCTCTTCCAATCTTAAAATGGGCCAGTTTCACCAGAATGATACCAGGATCTACAAGGTTAAATGATGAGAATAGGTTTCATTAACTTGCTTTCTATTCCCTCGTGTATAGAAGATTAACGGGTGATCTAATTGAGCTGCTTAAGATGATTAAAGGTGTTGATGGGGTCGATAGAGAGAAACTATTTCCTCTGGTGGGGGGAGTCCAGAACAAGGGGGCGTAACCTTAAAATTAGTCCAAAAATGTGCGGGTTAGGTTGATTTGGCTATGATAAATTGACCCTTAGTGTTAGGAGGAGGGGAGGGGGATAGGATGGGATATGTTAGGGGGAATTAAATACGTGGGGTTACGGCGGTCGGGTGGGATATGTGTACTGTGGGGATTAAAGCAGGGACAGGGTACTGGATTTGAATGATCAGCCATGATCGTATTGAATGGTGGAGCAGGCTCGACGGGCCGAATGGCCTACTCCTGCTCCTAGATTCTATGTATCTATGTAGAGCCAGGCCGTTCAGGGGTGATGTCAGGAAGCACTTCTTCACACAAAGGGGAGTGGAAATCTGGAACTCTCTCCCCCAAAAACCGTGGATGCTGGGGGTCAATTGGAGCTTTTAAGACGGCGATTGATAGATTTTTTATGAAGTAAGGGTATCAAGGGGTGTAGAGCAAAGGTGGGAAAAGAAAGAACGATCTCAGGATCTGAGCACGTTCCAAAGTACTTTGCAGCCAATTAAAGTAATTTTGAAATGTAGTCACTGTTGTAATGTAGGAAACGCAACAGCCATTTTGCATGCAGCAAGATCCCACAAACAGCAATGTGATAATGACCAGATAATCTGTTTTTTTAGTGATGTTAGTTGAGGGATAAATATTGGCCAGTACACCGAGGAGATCTCTTCTTCGAAATAGTGCCATTGGATCTTTTACGTCCACCTGAGAGGGCAGACGGGGTCTTGGTTTAACGTCTCAACCGAAAGACGGCCCCTCCAACAGTTCAGCACTCCTCAGTACTGCCCCTCCGACAGTGCAGCGCTCCCTCAGTCCAGCCCCTCCGACAGTGCAGCGCTCCCTCAGTACTGTCCCTCCGACAGTGCAGCGCTCCCTCAGTACTGCCCCTCTGACAGTGCAGCGCTCCCTCTGTACTGCCCCTCCGACAGTGCAGTGCTCCCTCAGTACTGCCCCTCCGACAGTGCAGCGCTCCCTCAGTACTGCCCCTCCAACAGTGCAGCGCTCCCTCAGTACTGCCCCTCCGACAGTGCAGCGCTCCCTCAGTACTGCCCCTCTGACAGTGCAGCGCTCCCTCAGTACTGCCCTTCCGACAGTGCAGCGCTCCCTCTACTACCCCTCCGACAGTGCAGCACTCCCTCAGCACCGCCCCTCCAACAGTGCAGCGCTCCCTCAGTACTGCCCCTCCGACAGGGCAACACTCCTTCAGTAATGTCCCTCTGACAGTGCAGCGCTCCCTCAGTACTGCCCCTCCGACAGGGCAACACTGCTTCAGTAATGTCCCTCCGACAGTGCAGAGCTCCCTCAGTACTGCCCCTCCGACAGTGCAGCGCTCCCTCAGTACTGACCTTCCGACAGTGCAGCGCTCCCTCAGTACTGCCCCTCCGACAGTGCAGCGCTCCCTCAGTACTGCCCCTCCGACAGGGCAGCGCTCCCTCAGTACTGCCCCTCCGACAGTGCAGAGCTCCCTCAGTACTGCCCCTCCGACAGTGCAGCACTCCCTCAGTACTGCCCCTCCGACAGTGCAGCGCTCCCTCAGTACTGCACTGGGAGTGTCAGCTTAGATTGTGGGCTCAAGCCTCTGGAGGGGGACTTGAATCCATGACCTTCTGACTCAGAGGCAAGCGTGCTACCCACTGAGCCAAGGCTGACACATGCAATGGAGTTGAGATACAGATCAGCCAGGACCTAATTGAATGGCGGAACAGGATTGAGGGGCTGAATGGCCACTCTTGTTCCTCTGGAGCACCTCTGCTAAAATATCGCAATCTGATCGTCCAATGGTATTGCAGAGAGCGCACCAGTCTATTATTATTGTGACTTACACAAAATGCCATTTTAATGTTTACTAGGCGTTGCAGTTTGGTACTGGTATAGCCAATTGATCCCTACACTTCCAATACCTTTCTTCACATTTATTTCTCTTACTAGATATCGAGCCAACACGTTTTGCTCCAAGTCTGACGTGGATATGTTCTGCCGGGAGGTCTCCATCCTCTGCCGCCTCAACCACCCCTGCGTCATCCAGTTTGTCGGTGCCTGCTTGGATGATCCGAGTCAGTTCGCCATCGTAACACAGTACATCTCGGGGGGATCCTTGTTCTCCCTCTTACATGAACAAAAGAGGTACGGTTTCTATTTGCTAACGCTCTACTAGTTTTGTTTGCCTGGAATCATAGAATCTCACAGCACAGAAAGAGGCCATTCGGCCCATCGTGCCTGTGCCGGCTCTGTGAAAGAGCTCTCCAATTAGTCCCACTCCCTGCTCTTTCCCCACAGCCCTGCAAATTCTTCCCCTTCACGTATTTCTCCAATTCCCTTTTGAAAGTTACTATTGAATCTGCTTCCACCGCCCTTTCAGGCAGCGCATTCCAGATCACAACAACTCGCTGCGGAAAAAGAAAATTCTCATCTCCCCTCTGGTTCTTTTGCCAATTACATTAAATCTGTGTCCTCTGGTCACCGACCCTCCTGCCACTGGAAACAGTTTCTCTTCGATTACTCTATCAAAACACTTCATGATTTTGAACACCTCTATCAAATCTCCTCTTAACCTTCTCTGCTCTAAGGAGAACAATCACAGTTTCTTCAAACTCTCCACATTAACTGAAGTCCCTCATCCCTGGGACCATTCTGGTAAATCTCCTCTGCACCCTCTCCAAGGCCTTGACATCCTTCCTAAAGTGCGGTGCCCAGAATTGGACACAATACTCCAGCTGAGGCCTAATCAGTGATTTATAAAGTTTTAGCATAAGCTTTTGTGCTCGATGCCTGTGTTTATAAAGCCAATGATCCTGTGTGCTCGATGCCTGTGTTTATAAAGCCAATGATCCCGTGTGATCGATGCCTGTGTTTATAAAGCCAGTGATCCCGTGTGATCGATGCCTGTGTTTATAAAGCATATAGACACCGCGCAACAATCGCCAGGCAGGAGGGTTGCCTCCCAGTCGGGGAACACTTCAGCAGTCAGGGGCATTCAGCCTCGGATCTGCGGGTAAGCGTTCTCCAAGGCGGCCTTCGGGATACACGACAGCGCAAAATCATAGAGCAGAAACTGATAGCCAAGTTCCGCACTCATGAGGATGGCCTCAATCGCGATATCGGGTTCATGTCACGATACAGAATGTGACTTGACATCATGGCCGGTCTTTCCAGGTTTTTGTTTTTTTTAAAAAAAACTAACACAAGAACCAAACCCAAATGGAGAGGATATGCAGCCAGCAGGTGTTTTGACACGTTGGACCCCCTGGGACACATCTCATTGTCTTGGCTGTGCTCTTAGTGTGTCTTTGATGTAGGGAAAGATTTGAATACATTTTTTCTGTGTTTATATTGTGAATTCTGGGAGATTCTCTCACAGCTACCCTACCTGAAGAAGGAGCGACAGCTCCGAAAGCTTGTAATTTTAAATAAATCTGTTGGACTATAACCTGGTGTTGTGCGACTTCTCATTTTTGTCCACCCCAGTCCAACGCCGGCATCTCCACGTCATGTGTTTATAAAGCCAGTGATCCCGTGTGATCGATGCCTGTGTTTATAAAGCCAGTGATCCCCTGTGATCGATGCCTGTGTTTATAAAGCCAGTGATCCTGTGTGCTCGATGCCTGTGTTTGTAAAGCCAGTGATCCCGTGTGCTCGATGCCTGTGTTTGTAAAGCCAGTGATCCTGTGTGCTCGATGCCTGTGTTTATAAAGCCAGTGATCCTGTGTGCTCGATGCCTGTGTTTATAAAGCCAGTGATCCCGTGTGCTCGATGCCTGTGTTTGTAAAGCCAGTGATCCCGTGTGCTCGATGCCTGTGTTTGTAAAGCCAGTGATCCTGTGTGCTCGATGCCTGTGTTTATAAAGCCAGTGATCCTGTGTGCTCGATGCCTGTGTTTATAAAGCCAGTGATCCCGTGTGCTCGATGCCTGTGTTTGTAAAGCCAGTGATCCTGTGTGCTCGATGCCTGTGTTTATAAAGCCAGTGATCCTGTGTGCTCGATGCTCCGGAGGGTCGCTGCCCCAAGCTTGACATGTATGCTCAAGCTGTCAGGAAATGCATCAACGCCAGATTCATCAGCCGCACTCACAAGACAGTCCAGAATGTCACCCGAGCACAACGCAACGCCATCCACGCTCTCAAGACCAACCGCAACATTGTCATCAAACCAGCGGACAAAGGAGGAGCCATCGTCATACAGAACAGAACGGACTATTGTAAAGAAGCATACCGACAACTGGACAACCAGGAACACTACAGACAGCTACCCGCAGATCCGACCAAAGAACACACCCGCCAACTCAATAGACTGATCAAGACCTTCGATCCAGACCTTCAAAACATCCTACGCGCTCTCATCCCACGTACTCCCAGCGTGGGAGACTTCTACTGCCTCCCAAAGATACACAAAGCCAACACACCCGGACGTCCTATCGTATCAGGCAATGGAACCCTGTGTGAGAACCTCTCTGGATACGTCGAGGGCATTCTGAAACCCATCGTACAGGGAACCCCCAGCTTCTGTCGCGACACTACAGACTTCTTACAGAAACTCAGCACCCACGGACCAGTTGAACCAGGAACACTCCTTGCCACGATGGACGTATCGGCACTCTACACCAGTATCCCCCACGATGACGGCATCGCTGCAACAGCCTCAGTACTCAACATCAACAACAGCCAATCTCCAGACGCCATCCTACAACTCATCCGCTTCATCCTTGACCACAATGTCTTCACCTTCGACAACCATTTTTTTACCCAAACACACGGAACAGCCATGGGGACCAAATTCGCACCCCAATACGCCAACATCTTCATGCACAAGTTCGAGCAAGACTTCTTCGCTGCACAGGACCTCCAGCCAACGCTGTACACCAGATACATCGACGACATTTTCTTCCTTTGGACCCATGGCGAAGGATCACTGAAAAGACTACACGATAACATAAACAAGTTCCATCCCACCATCAAACTCACCATGGACTACTCCTCAGAATCGGTCTCATTCCTGGACACACGAATCTCCATCAAAGACGGACACCTCAGCACTTCACTCTACCGCAAGCCCACGGACAACCTCACGATGCTCCACTTCTCCAGCTTCCACCCTAACCATGTTAAAGAAGCCATCCCCTATGGACAAGCCCTGCGAATACACAGGATCTGCTCAGACGAGGAGGAACGCGATGGACACCTACGGACGCTGAAAAACGCCCTCGTAAGAACGGGATATGACGCTCGACTCATCGATCGACAGTTCCGACGGGCCACAGCGAAAAATCGCATAGACCTCCTCAGAAGGCAAACACGGGACACAACCAACAGGGTACCCTACGTCGTCCAGTACTTCCCCGGAGCGGAGAAACTACGACATGTTCTTCGCAGCCTTCAACATGTCATCGATGACGACAAACACCTCGCTAAGGCCATCCCCACGCCTCCACTACTTGCCTTCAAACAGCCGCCTAACCTCAGAAGTACCATCGTTCGCAGCAAATTACCCAGCTTTCAGGATAACAGCGACCACGACACCACACAACCCTGCCATGGCAAACTCTGCAAGACATGCCAGATCATCAACACAGATACCACCATCACACGTGAGAACACTACCCACCAGGTACATGGTACATACTCATGTGACTCGGCCAACGTTGTCTACCTCATACGTTGCAGGAAAGAATGCACCGCGGCATGGTACATCGGCGAGACCATGCAGACACTGAGACAACGTATGAACGAGCACCGCGCAACAATCGCCAGGCAGGATTGTTACCTCCCAGTCGGGGAACACTTCAGCAGTCAAGGACATTCAGCCTCGGATCTGCGGGTAAGCGTTCTCCAAGGCAACCTTAGAAACACACGACAACGCAAAATCATCGAGCAGAAACTGATAGCCAAGTTCCGCACTCATGAAGACGGTCTCAATCGGGATCTTGGGTTTATGTCACGATACATGACGTGATCCGGACTTGAGTCGTCGTTAGCTTGTTCACAGATGTGATTCCCAGTAAAAAAGTAAAAATTTTCCCAGTAAAAAAGTAAATTTTTTTTTTAAAGCTTTTCGTTTTACATACAGACGGCAGCTTTTGACACGTTGGAACCCCTGCGACTACACCTCATTGTCTCAGTTGTATCTTGCTATGTCTTTTGATGTGGTACCTTCCTGGCTGACTTAATTAACTTTATCACACCTCGGCAGATAGTCAGGATGATTTAATTTATTGGTCTGCAATTGTAAAGTACACATGCTTTTCTTTCCATCTATATATGCTCTGGCGATTCTGTATCCAATTTACTTCACCTGAGGAAGGAGCGATAGCTCCGAAAGCTTGTGATTTCAAATAAAACTGTTGGACTATAACCTGGTGTTGTGCGACCTCTCAATTGTGTTTGTAAAGCCAGTGATCCTGTGTGCTCGATGCCTGTGTTTGTAAAGCCAGTGATCCTGTGTGCTCGATGCCTGTGTTTATAAAGCCAGTGATCCCGTGTGCTCGATGCCTGTGTTTGTAAAGCCAGTGATCCTGTGTGCTCGATGCCTGTGTTTATAAAGCCAGTGATCCTGTGTGCTCGATGCCTGTGTTTGTAAAGCCAGTGATCCCCTGTGATCGATGCCTGTGTTTGTAAAGCCAATGATCCTGTGTGATCGATGCCTGTGTTTATAAAATTGAGAGGTCGCACAACACCAGGTTATAGTCCAACAGTTTTATTTGAAATCACAAGCTTTCGGAGCTATCGATTGCTCCTTCCTCAGGTGAAGTAAATTGGATACAGAATCGCCAGAGCATATATAGATAGAAAACAAAGCATGTGTACTTTACAATTGCAGACCAATAAATTAAATCATCCTGACTATCTGCCGAGGTGTGATAAAGTTAATTAAGTCAGCCAGGAAGGTACCACATCAAAAGACATAGCAAGATACAACTGAGACAATGAGGTGTAGTCGCAGGAAGCTTGAGAAACTCGGCATCACCACCAGCAGCAACCAAGCCTCCCCCGGTACCACGGCTGCAACCACAGGGAAGTCCATCGTCAACCTGTCCGACCATACCCTTCAACCAGACGAAATCGAAGTTCTCGCCCTAGGGCTCAAGTTCTGCCCAACCACCAAAATGGACCCCATCGGTCTCGCGGCAGACACGGAGGAATTCATCAGGAGAATGAGGCTCCGGGAATACTTCCACAAATCCCAAGATGTCAGCAACAAACCCAATGAGACAATCAATGATCCAGAACAGCAGACAGAGGGACTCGCAGTGCAGCAACCGAAGAAAAAAGAGTCAAACTGGACCCCTCCGGAGGGTCGCTGCCCCAAGCTTGACATGTATGCTCAAGCTGTCAGGAAATGCATCAACGCCAGATTCATCAGCCGCACTCACAAGACAGTCCAGAATGTCACCCGAGCACAACGCAACGCCATCCACGCTCTCAAGACCAACCGCAACATTGTCATCAAACCAGCGGACAAAGGAGGAGCCATCGTCATACAGAACAGAACGGACTATTGTAAAGAAGCATACCGACAACTGGACAACCAGGAACACTACAGACAGCTACCCGCAGATCCAACCAAAGAACACACCCGCCAACTCAATAGACTGATCAAGACCTTCGATCCAGACCCTCAAAACATCCTACGCGCTCTCATCCCACGTACTCCCCGCGCGGGAGACTTCTACTGCCTCCCAAAGATACACAAAGCCAACACACCCGGACGTCCTATCGTATCAGGCAATGGAACCCTGTGTGAGAACCTCTCTGGATACGTCGAGGGCATTCTGAAACCCATCGTACAGGGAACCCCCAGCTTCTGTCGCGACACTACAGACTTCTTACAGAAACTCAGCACCCACGGACCAGTTGAACCAGGAACACTCCTTGCCACGATGGACGTATCGGCACTCTACACCAGTATCCCCCACGATGACGGCATCGCTGCAACAGCCTCAGTACTCAACATCAACAACAGCCAATCTCCAGACACCATCCTACAACTCATCCGCTTCATCCTTGACCACAATGTCTTCACCTTCGACAACCATTTTTTTACCCAAACACACAGAACAGCCATGGGGACCAAATTCGCACCCCAATACGCCAACATCTTCATGCACAAGTTCGAGCAAGACTTCTTCGCTGCACAGGACCTCCAGCCAACGCTGTACACCAGATACATCGACGACATTTTCTTCCTTTGGACCCATGGCGAAGGATCACTGAAAAGACTACACGATAACATAAACAAGTTCCATCCCACCATCAAACTCACCATGGACTACTCCTCAGAATCGGTCTCATTCCTGGACACACGAATCTCCATCAAAGACGGACACCTCAGCACTTCACTCTACCGCAAGCCCACGACAACCTCACGATGCTCCACTTCTCCAGCTTCCACCCTAACCATGTTAAAGAAGCCATCCCCTATGGACAAGCCCTGCGAATACACAGGATCTGCTCAGACGAGGAGGAACGCGATGGACACCTACGGACGCTGAAAAACGCCCTCGTAAGAACGGGATATGACGCTCGACTCATCGATCGACAGTTCCGACGGGCCACAGCGAAAAATCGCATAGACCTCCTCAGAAGGCAAACACGGGACACAACCAACAGGGTACCCTACGTCGTCCAGTACTTCCCCGGAGCGGAGAAACTACGACATGTTCTTCGCAGCCTTCAACATGTCATCGATGACGACAAACACCTCGCTAAGGCCATCCCCACACCTCCACTACTTGCCTTCAAACAGCCGCCTAACCTCAGAAGTACCATCGTTCGCAGCAAATTACCCAGCTTTCAGGATAACAGCGACCACGACACCACACAACCCTGCCATGGCAAACTCTGCAAGACATGCCAGATCATCAACACAGATACCACCATCACACGTGAGGACACTACCCACCAGGTACATGGTACATACTCATGTGACTCGGCCAACGTTGTCTACCTCATACGTTGCAGGAAAGAATGCACCGCGGCATGGTACATCGGCGAGACCATGCAGACACTGAGACAACGTATGAACGAGCACCGCGCAACAATCGCCAGGCAGGATTGTTACCTCCCAGTCGGGGAACACTTCAGCAGTCAAGGACATTCAGCCTCGGATCTGCGGGTAAGCGTTCTCCAAGGCAACCTTAGAAACACACGACAACGCAAAATCATCGAGCAGAAACTGATAGCCAAGTTCCGCACTCTTGAAGACGGTCTCAATCGGGATCTTGGGTTTATGTCATGATACATGACGTGATCCGGACTCGAGTCGTCGTTAGCTTGTTCACAGATGTGATTCCCAGTAAAAAAGTAAAAATTTTCCCAGTAAAAAAGTAAATTTTTTTTAAAGCTTTTCGTTTTACATACAGACGGCAGCTTTTGACACGTTAGAACCCCTGCGACTACACCTCATTGTCTCAGTTGTATCTTGCTATGTCTTTTGATGTGGTACCTTCCTGGCTGACTTAATTAACTTTATCACACCTCGGCAGATAGTCAGGATGATTTAATTTATTGGTCTGCAATTGTAAAGTACACATGCTTTGTTTTCTATCTATATATGCTCTGGCGATTCTGTATCCAATTTACTTCACCTGACGAAGGAGCAGCCGCTCCGAAAGCTTGTGATTTCAAATAAAACTGTTGGACTATAACCTGGTGTTGTGCGACCTCTCAATTTTGTCCACCCCAGTCCAACACCGGCATCTCCGCATCATGTGTTTATAAAGCCAGTGATCCCCTGTGATCGATGCCTGTGTTTATAAAGCCAGTGATCCTGTGTGATCGATGCCTGTGTTTATAAAGCCAGTGATCCCGTGTGCTCGATGCCTGTGTTTATAAAGCCAGTGATCCCGTGGTGCTTTTTGTTTCGCCGTCTCTGGGCTTTTCCGTTTTCAGTGTTTATTTTTTGGTCAAATGTTTGACTTTTTTTTACTGCTGTTGAAACTCTCATCCGTGCTTTCGTTACCTCTAGACTCGACTATTCCAACGCTCTCCTTGCCGGCCTCCCGTCTTCCACTGTCCATAAACTTCAGCACATCCTGAAATTCTGCTGCCCGTAGCCGAACCCGCCTCAAATCCCGTTCACCCATCACCCCCTGTGCTCGCTGACCTACATTGGCCCCTGGTCCGGCAACGCCGTGATTTAAAAATTCCCATCCTTGTTTTCAAATCCCTCCGTGGCCTCTCCCCCTCCCTATCTCTGTAACCTCCTCCAGTCCCTACAACCCCTCGAGATCTCTGCGCTCCTCCAATTCTGGCCTCTTGCGCATCCTGGATTTTAATCGCCACACCATTGGCGGCCGTGCCTTCAGCTGCCTGGGCCCTAAGCTCTGGAATTCCCTCCCTAAACCTCTCTGCTCTCTACCTCTCTCTCCTCCTTTAAGATGCTCCTTAAAACCTACCTCTTTGACCAAGCTTTTGGTCACCTGGCCTAATATCACCTTATGTGGATCGCTGTCAAACTTTTGTCTCATAATACTCCTGTGAAGCGCCTTGGGACATTTTATTATGTTAAAGGTGCAAGTTGTTGTTGTTTACATCTTCCCGTCTCTCTTGTTGTTTTTCTTTTATGAATCCACAGAATCATTGATCTTCAATCCAAACTAATTATTGCGATTGATGTGGCCAAAGGCATGGAATATCTTCACAACCTGACTCAACCAATCATACACCGAGACCTCAACAGGTACGCCAACCTGCGCCTCTGGGGCCAGAGGCAGTGCCAGTGTCAGCACTGGGATTGCTTCACCCATTGGTTCAACTTTCAAAACCAACAAGTAAATCTCACTCGGGCCGTTAGTCAGTAATGCTGGGCGATATTAATAAACTAGCAGAATGGGCGTGTAATCGGCAAATCAATTACAATATAGTTAAGTGTGAGGTGGTGCATTTTGGTAGGAAGAATAAGGAGGCCACTTACTCCTTGGGAAATAAGTGTCTCAATGGGGTAGAGAAACAGAGGGATCTGGGGGTACAGATACACAAATCACTAAAAGTAACGACGCAGGTTAATAAGTCCGTAAAAAAAGCAAACCAAGCACTAGGGTTCATTTCTAGAGGGATAGAATTGGAAAGCAGAGAGGTTATGTTAAACTTGTATAGAACCTTGGTTAGAACACACTTAGAGTACTGTGAACAGCTCTGGCCTCCATATTATAACAAGGAGATGGAATCATTGCAGAAGATTTACAAGGATGATACCAGAACTGCAAGGATATAACTATCAGGAAAGACTAAACTGGCTGGGGCTCTTTTCTCGAGATAAGAGAAGACTGAGGGGTGACCTGATAGAGAACTTTAAGATTATGAAAGGGTTCAACAGAGTAGATATAGAAAAGATGTTTCCACTTGGGGGGGGGGGGGAGAGACCGAAACTAGGAACTGAGAGGTTATACCTATCAGGAAAGATTGAACATGTTTACTTTACGATCTATATGGAAATGAATGGATTTCTTATTTTCTCTCTTGGATCTGACAGCCATAACATCCTGCTGTATGAAGATGGTCACGCAGTGGTCGCTGATTTTGGAGGTTTGAATTTTGTGTATAAGAGCATGGCTGATGTGTCTTGTCTAATGGACATCATTGTAGTGTCTGAAGTACAAAGGCCTGGAGATTACTCAACCCAGAATTTAGACCTGAAAATGCACCCAATGTCGCTCCCATTTTGCTGATGTCAAGTTACGTCCAACTATCCTCCCAATCTTATTAGAATACGCCCTAAAATGGGCGTTAGTCACGTAAATAATCAGGGCACAAGGAAAGCGCTGAACCCACATCATAGGATTGTAGATCGTAGGATCATAGCATCATTGAATCATTGTATCATAGGACCTTAGGATCAGACAGCATAGAAGGAGGCCCTTCGGCCCATCGTGCCTGTGCCGGCTCTTTGAAAGAGCTCTCCAATTAGTCCCACTCCCAGCTCTTTCCCCACAGCCCAGCAAATCTTTCCTTTTCAAGTATTTCTCCAATTCCCTTTTGGAAGTTATTATTGAATCTGCTTCCACCGCCCTTTCAGGCAGCGCATTCCAGATCACAACAACTCGCTGCGTAGAAACATCTCCCCTTTGGCTTTTTTGCCAATTCCCTTCAATCTGTGTCCTCTGGGTACCGACCCTCTGGAAACAGTTTCTCCCTATCTACTCTATTAAAACCCCTTCATGATTTTCAACACCTCTATCAAATCTCCTCCTAACCTTCTCTGCTCTAAGGAGAACAATCCCAGCTTCTCCAGTCGCTCCACGAAGCTGAAGATCCTCATCCCCTGCACCATTCTGCTGTATTTCTTCATTGATTCTTAAAAGTTAAGTTTCAAGTTATTTAAGCATCATTCGTGTTTCAGAACCTGCAATCAGGGAAGTGTACCAATTAAAAAAATATATTCAAAATACATTCAATGAACCGGAAAGCACGGAGCAGGTCTCAGTGAGGACACATATTTCAAAAACGATCAAAAAAATGTGCTTGAAATTCTGGTCGCAATGTTGAAACGCCCCCCGCCCCCCCGCCCCCCCAACCCCCACCCCCCAACCCCCACCAGTCCCCACCCCAACCCCCCCCAACCCCCACCAGTCCCACCCCAACCCCCACCAGTCCCACCCCAACCCCCCCCAACCCCCACCAGTCCCACCCCAACCCCCACCAGTCCCACCCCAACCCCCACCAGTCCCACCCCAACCCCCACCAGTCCCACCCCAACCCCCACCAGTCCCACCCCAACCCCCACCAGTCCCACCCCAACCCCCACCAGTCCCACCCCAACCCCCACCAGTCCCACCCCAACCCCCACCAGTCCCACCCCAACCCCCCCCTAGCCCCACCAGTCCCACCCCAACCCCCACCAGTCCCACCCCAACCCCCACCAGTCCCACCCCAACCCCCACCAGTCCCACCCCAACCCCCACCAGTCCCACCCCAACCCCCACCAGTCCCCACCCCCACCCCCACCACCGCCGCTCCAAGAAAAACAATTGGAAAGAAAACTTGTATTTCGAGAGAGCCTTTCACGACCTCAGGACATCCCAAAGCGCCACACACCCAATGAAGTACTTTTTTGAAGTGTAGTCACTGTTGTAATGTAGGAAACGCGGCAGCCAATTTTAACACAGCAAGCTCCCACGAACAGCAATATGATAATGAGCAGATAATCTGTTTCAGTGATGTTGGGTGAAGGATAAATATTGGCCAAGACACCGGGGAAAACTCCCCTGCACTTCTTCGAATAGTGCCATGGGATCTTTTACATCCACCTGAGAGAGCAGACGGGACCTCGGTTTAAGGACTCATCCGAAAGACGGCAGTGAAGCACTCCCTCAGTACTGCCCCTCCGACAGTCCAGCGCTCCCTCAGTACTGCCCCTCTGACAGTCCAGCGCTCCCTCAGTACTGCCCCTCCGACAGTCCAGCGCTCCCTCAGTACTGCCCCTCTGGCAGTGCGGCACTCCCTCAGTACTGCCCCTCCGACAGTGCGGCGCTCCCTCAGTACCTCCCCTCCGACAGTGCTGCACTCCCTCAATACTGCCCCTCCGACAGTGCTGCACTCCCTCAGTACTGCCCCTCCGACAGTGCGGTGCTCCCTCAGTACCTCCCCTCCGACAGTGCTGCACTCCCTCAGTACTGCCCCTCCGACAGTGCTGCACTCCCTCAGTACTGCCCCTCCGACAGTGCTGCACTCTCTCAGTACTGCCCCTCCGACAGTGCTGCACTCCCTCAGTACTGCCCCTCCGACAGTGCAGCGCTCCCTCAGTACTGCCCCTCCGACAGTGCAGCGCTCCCTCAGTACTGCCCCTCTGACAGTGCAGCGCTCCCTCAGTACTGCCCCTCCGACAGTGCAGCGCTCCCTCAGTACTGCCCCTCCGACAGTGCAGCGCTCCCTCAGTACTGCCCCTCCGACAGTGCAGCGCTCCCTCAGTACTGCCCCTCCGACAGTGCAGCGCTCCCTCAGTACTGCCCCTCCGACAGTGCAGCGCTCCCTCAGTACTGCCCCTCCGACAGTGTGGTACTCCCTCAGTACTGCCCCTCCGACAGTGCGGCGCTCCCTCAGTACTGCCCCTCTGGCAGTGCGGCACTCCCTCAGTACTACCCCTCCGACAGTGCGGCGCTCCCTCAGTACCTCCCCTCCGACAGTGCAGCGCTCCCTCAGTACTGCCCCTCCGACAGTGCTGCACTCCCTCAGTACTGCCCCTCCGACAGTGCAGCGCTCCCTCAGTACTGCCCCTCCGACAGTGCAGCGCTCCCTCAGTACTGCCCCTCCGACAGTGCTGCACTCCCTCAGTACTGCCCCTCCGACAGTGCAGCGCTCCCTCAGTACTGCCCCTCCGACAGTGCTGCACTCTCTCAGTACTGCCCCTCCGACAGTGCAGCGCTCCCTCAGTACTGCCCCTCCGACAGTGCAGCGCTCCCTCAGTACTGCCCCTCCGACAGTGCAGCGCTCCCTCAGTACTGCCCCTCCGACAGTGCAGCGCTCCCTCAGTACTGCCCCTCCGACAGTGCAGTGCTCCCTCAGTACTGCCCCTCCGACAGTGCAGCGCTCCCTCAGTATTGCCCCTCCGGCAGTGTGGTACTCCCTCAGTACGGCACTGGATTGTCAGCCTAGATTTTCGTGCTCAAGTCTCTGAAGTGGAACCCACGCCATTCCGACTCAGAGGCGAGAGTGCTACCCACTGAGACATGATTAACACAGGAGGGTACCGGCATTTAAGAGTCGGTGGGAGGGGGGGGTCATGGCCAGTTTTGTGGGTGGAGTTTCGTTTTAACAGAAAGGCTTGATGGACGTATGTAAAAGATGGAGGAGTGTTGGGCGTATTGTAGTCACGCGCATAACTCACTTAGACCGAACGTTGTGCGATCTTTAAGCCGCGGGTGTATCTGGGTGCAAATGAAGAGGAAAATCCAGGCCAATATATTCAACATGTTACATGTACATCTGTAACTGATAACCTCTACTCTCCGTTTACTGTTGTTTAGTTATTCTTAAATTTACTAATTATCAACGTGATCTGCGAGCATGTTGCTCAAAAGCTTCCTCTACTTTCAGAGTCCAGATTTCTTCTGTCGATGGATGAAGACAACATGACGAAGCAACCAGGGGTAAGTAACATCATCGTTGTCTTCAGATCCGTCCATGGCCTCGCCATTACCTCTCTCCGTAACCCCACCCACCCTACACCCTATCCCTTACTGTAACCCCCTCCCACCCTACACCCCTCCCCATCTCTGTAACCCCCTCCCACCCTACACCCCTCCCTCTCTCTGTAACCCCCTCCCGCCCTACACCCCTCCCCATCTCTGTAACCCCCTCCCACCCTACACCCCGCCCTATCTCTGTAACCCCCTCCCACCCTCCCGCCCTACTCCCTCCCTCTCTCCGTAACCCCACCCACCCTACACCCCTCCCTATCTCTGTAACCCCCACCCACCCTACACCCCTCCCTATCTCTGTAACCCCCTCCCACCCTACACCCCTCCCCATCTCTGTAACCCCCTCCCGCCCTACACCCCTCCCCATCTCTGTAACCCCCTCCCACCCTACTCCCCGCCCTATCTCTGTAACCCCCTCCCACCCTACACCCTCCCTATCCCTGTAACCCCCTCCCACCCTACACCCCTCCCTATCTCTGTAACCCCCTCAAGCCCTACACCCTTCCCTATCTCTGTAACCCCCTCCCACCCTACACCCCTCCAGCCCTACACCCCTCCCTATCTCTGTAACCCCCTCCCGCCCTACACCCCTCCCCATCTCTGTAACCCCCACCCGTCCTACACCCCTCCCCATCCCTGTAACCCCCTCCCACCCTACACCCCTCCCTATCTCTGTAACCCCCTCCAGCACTCCACCCCTCCCCATCTCTGTAACCCCCTCCCACCCTACACCCCTCCCCATCTCTGTAACCCCCACCCGTCCTACACCCCTCCCCATCCCTGTAACCCCCTCCCACCCTACACCCCTCCCTCTCTCCGTAATCCCCTCCCACCCTACACCCCTCCCTATCCCTGTAACCCCCTCCCACCCTACACCCCTCCCTATCTCTGTAACCCCCTCAAGCCCTACACCCCTCCCTATCTCTGTAACCCCCTCCAGCACTCCACCCCTCCCTATCGCTGTAACCCCCTCCCGCCCTACACCCCTCCCTATCTCTGTAACCTCCTCCCACCCTACACCCCTCCCTATCTCTGTAACGCGCTCCAGCCCTACACCCCTCCCTATCTCTGTAACCCCCTCCAGCACTCCACCCCTCCCTATCTCTGTAACCCCCTCCCACCCTACACCCCTCCCTATCTCTGTAACCCCCTCCCACCCTACACCCCTCCCTATCGCTGTAACCCCCTCCCGCCCTACACCCCTCCCTATCTCTGTAACCTCCTCCCACCCTACACCCCTCCCTATCTCTGTAACGCGCTCCAGCCCTACACCCCTCCCTATCTCTGTAACCCCCTCCAGCACTCCACCCCTCCCTATCTCTGTAACCCCCTCCCACCTTACACCCCTCCCTATCACTGTAACCCCCTCCCACCCTACACCCCTCCCTATCTCTGTAACCCCCTCCCACCCTACACCCCTCCCCATCTCTGTAACCCCCTCCCACCTTACACCCCTCCCTATCACTGTAACCCCCTCCCACCCTACACCCCTCCCTATCTCTGTAACCCCCTCCCACCCTACACCCCTCCCTATCACTGTAACCCCCTCCAGCACTCCACCCCTCCCTATCTCTGTAACCCCCTCCCACCCTACACCCCTCCCTATCTCTGTAACCCCCTCCCACCCTACACCCCTCCCTATCTCTGTAACCACCTACCACCCTACACCCCTCTGAGATCTCTGTGCTCCTCCAATTCTGGCCTCTTGTCCATCCCCGATTTCCGTCGCTCCCCCACTGGTGGCCGTGCCTTCAGCTGCCTGGGCCCCGAGCTCTGGGTCATTCTGTAATCTCGTACAGATTGGTAAGTTTTCATTGGCTCAACTCGCAGCCTTGTTTATGGTCCGCCTAGGGTTGCCAACCCTCCAGGATTGCCCTGGAGTCTCCAGGAATTGAAGATGAATCTCCTGGACACTGCCGGGAGCAAAACCCGGGAGAAAAATCATCGGGGCATTCAAAAAATATTTGTTTTTGAAAGAAAAATATTTTGAACACTTTCATTTATTAGTTCTAAAAATATTGGAGATGGGGAAAAAAAGGCTATTTGACCGGGTGGGGAGGTTTGGAGGCAGGAGGTCATGTGATGAAACCACCAGGAATACGTCCTACCAGAGTTGGCAACCCGACAAGACGGTGGGAATTGACTTTGTCTGGATGGTGAAGGTGTAAATCGTTGTTGAGATATAATTGAACGTGCGTCTGCCCATCAGAACCTGCGCTGGATGGCTCCTGAGGTGTTCACACAGTGTACCCGCTACACCATAAAAGCCGATGTCTTCAGTTACGCTCTGTGTCTCTGGGAGCTACTAACTGGCGAAATCCCCTTCGCACATCTCAAACCAGGTGAGCTCAACCGTGAAGAAAGAGAGAACGGGAAAAAAAAGAAAGGATGAAAGAAGTACTTTTTGAAGTGTAGTCACTGTTGTAATGTAAGCAACGCGGCAGCCAATTTGCGCACAGCAAGCTCCCACAAACAGCAATGTGATAATGACCAGATCATCTGTTTTAGTGATGTTGGTTGAGGGATAAATATTGGCCCAGGACACAGGGGATAACTCACCTGCTTTTCTTCGAAATAGTGCCATGAGATCTTTTACATCCACCTGAGAGGACAGACGGGGCCTCGGTTTATCGTCTCATCCAAAAGATGGCACCTCCGACAGTGCAGTGCTCCCTCAGTACTGCCCCTCCGACAGTGCGGCGCTCCCTCAGTACTGCCCCTCCAACAGTGCGGCGCTCCCTCAGTACTGCCCCTCCGACAGTGCGGCGCTCCCTCAGTACTGCCCCTTCGACAGTGCGGCACTCCCTCAGTACTGCCTCTCCGACAGTGCGGCACTCCCTCAGTACTGCCCCACCGACAGTGCAGCGCTCCCTCAGCACTGCCCCTCCGCTAGTGCAGCGCTCCCTCAGTATTGCCCTTACAAAAGGGCAGTGCTCCCTCAGTACTGCCCCTCCAATAGTGCAGTGCTCCCTCAGTATTGCCCCTCCGACAGTGCAGTGCTCCCTCAGTATTGCTCCTCCGACAGTGCGGCGCTCCCTCAGTACTGCCCCTCTGATGGTGCAGCGCTCCCTCAGCACTGCCCCTCCGATAGTGCAGAGCTCCCTCAGTACTGCCCCTCCGACAGTGCTGCACTCCCTCAGTACTGCCCCTCCGACAGTGCAGCGCTCCCTCAGTACTGCCTCTCCAACAGTGCAGTGCTCCCTCAGTACTGCCCCTCCGACAGTGCAGCGCTCCCTCAGTACTGCACTTCCGACAGTGCAGCACTCCCTCAGTACTGCCGCTCCGACAGTGCAGCGCTCCCTCAGTACTGCCCCTCCGACAGTGCAGCGCTCCCTCAGTACTGCCCCTCCGACAGTGCAGCGCTCCCTCAGTACTGCACTTCCGACAGTGCAGCACTCCCTCAGTACTGCCGCTCCGACAGTGCGGCGCTCCCTCAGTACTGCCCCTCCGACAGTGCAGCGCTCCCTCAGTACTGCCCCTCCGACAGTGCAGCGCTCCCTCAGTACTGCACTTCCGACAGTGCAGCACTCCCTCAGTACTGCCCCTCCGACAGTGCAGCGCTCCCTCAGTACTGCCCCTCCGACAGTGCAGCGCTCCCTCAGTACTGCCCCTCCGACAGTGCAGCGCTCCCTCAGTACTGCCCCTTCGACAGTGCAGCGCTCCCTCAGTACTGCCCCTCCGACAGTGCAGCGCTCCCTCAGTACTGCCCCTCCGACAGTGCAGCGCTCCCTCAGTACTGCCCCTCCGACAGTGCAGCGCTCCCTCAGTACTGCCCCTCCGACAGTGCAGCGCTCCCTCAGTACTGCCCCTCCGACAGTGCAGCGCTCCCTCAGTACTGCACTTCCGACAGTGCAGCGCTCCCTCAGTACTGCCCCCCCGACAGTGCAGCGCTCCCTCAGTACTGCCCCTCCGACAGTGCGGCGCTCCCTCAGTACTGCCCCTCTGACAGTGCAGCGCTCCCTCAGTACTGCCCCCCCGACAGTGCAGCGCTCCCTCAGTACTGGCCCTCCGACAATTAAAGAAAAGAAAGACTTGCGTTTATCTAGCACCTTTCATGACCACTGGACGTCTCAAAGCGCTTTACAGCCAATGAAGTACAGTTACTGTTGTAATACATAGATACATAGAAGATAGGAGCAGGAGTAGGCCATCCGGCCCTTCGAGCCTGCTCCGCCATTTAACGAGATCATGGCTGATCCTCCAATTCAGTATCCCGTCCCCGCCTTCTCTCCGTAACCCTTAACCCCTTTTGCCTGTAGAAATATATCTAATTCCCTCTTAAATATATTTAATGAGCTGGCGTACACTGCCCTCTGTGGCAATGAGTTCCACAGGTTCACCACCCTCTGAGTGAAGAAATTCCCCCTCATTTCTGTCCTAAATGGTTTAGCCCTTATCCTTAAATTATGTCCTCTAGTTCTGTTCTCACCCGCCAAGGGAAACATTCCTTCTGCATCTAGTCTGTCTAGACCTGTCAGAATTTTATACACTTCTATGAGGTCCCCTCTCAATCTTCTAAACTCCAGTGTGTACATCCCTAAACTACATAGTCTCTCCTCATAGGTCAATCCCGCCATTCCTGGTATCAGCCTGGTGAATCGCCGCTGCACCCCCTCCATGGCAAGAACATCTTTCCTCAGATGAGGCGACCAAAACTGTACACAGTACTCGAGGTGTGGTCTCACCAGTGCCCTGTACAGCTGCAGCAAGGCATCCCTGTTCCTGTATTCCAACCCTTTTGCTATGAAGGCCAGCATACCGTTTGCCTTCTTGACCGCCTGTTGCACCTGCATGCTCGCCTTCAGTGACTGGTGTACAAGAACACCCAGGTCTCTCTGTACTTCCCCCTCTCCCAATTTATTGCCATTTAAATAATAATTTGCCCTCCCGTTCCTGCACCCAAGGTGGATAACTTCGCACTTGTCCACATTATAGTGCATCTGCCATTTATCCGCCCAATCACCCAGTCTGTCCAAATCGCTCTGGAGCTTCCTGGTCTCCTCCTCTGAGCCCACCCCCCCTCCTAGTTTAGTGTCGTCTGCAAATTTGGAAATGCTGCATCCGACTCCCTGATCCAGGTCATTAATGTAAATTGTGAACAGCTGGGGACCCAGGACAGATCCCTGTGGTACCCCACTTGTTACTGCCTGCCATTCAGAAAATGAGCCGTTTATTCCAACTCTCTGTTTTCTATCTGACAGCCAGTTCTCTATCCACGTCAATACTTTCCCCTTTATCCCATGAGCTTCAATTTTCCATGCTAATCTTTTATGTGGGACCTTGTCGAAGGCCTTTTGGAAGTCCAGGTACACCACATCTACTGGCTCTCCCCCATCTATTTTACCAGTTACTCCCTCAAAAAATTCCAATAGATTAGTCAAGCACGATTTACCCTTTGTAAATCCATGTTGACTCTGTCCTATCCTGTCCCCATTTGCTAAGTGCTCCGCTATTTCATCCTTAATGATGGACTCCAGCATTTTGCCCACAACTGATGTAAGGCTTACAGGTCTGTAATTACCTGCTTTTTCCCTACCCCCCTTTTTGAATAGTGGGGTAACGTTAGCTACCCTCCAATCCATGGGCACTGTTCCCGAGTCTAATGAATTCTGAAAAATCATACTTAGTGCATCCGCTATCTCTAGGGCCACCTCCTTCAGTACCCTAGGATGCATGTTATCAGGCCCTGGGGATTTGTCCGCCTTCAATCCCTTTAGCTTCCTTAACACCATATCCTTAGAGATATTGATTTGCGTCAGTTCCTCCTTTGCCAATGTCCCTATTTTTCCCGATATCCCAGGGAGGTTTTTTGTGTCTTCCTTCGTAAAGACTGACCCAAAGTATTCATTTAGTTGGTCTGCCATTTCCTTATTTCCCGTTATATATTCCCCCGTATCTGACTGCAATGGACCAACTTTGGTTTTCACCAGTCTTTTCCTCTTGATATACTTATAAAAGCTTTTGGAGTTAGTTTTTATATTTTCCGCCAGCTTGCTTTCGTAAGCTATTTTGCCCCTCTTGATTAAGCCCTTTGTCCTCCTTTGCTCTATCTTAAACTGTTCCCAATCTTCCGTATGTAGGAAATGCGGCAGCCAATTTGCGCACAGCAAGCTCCCACAAACAGCAATGTGATAATGACCAGATAATCTGTTTTTGTTATGTTGATTGAGGGATAAATATTGGTCAAGACACTGGGGATAACTCCCCTGCTCTTCTTCGAAATAGTGCCGTGGGATCTTTCATGTCCACCTGAGAGCACAGACGGGGCCTCGGTTTAACGTTTCATCTGAAAGATGGCACTTCCAACAGTTCAGGACTCCCTCAGTACCGCACTGGGAGTGTCAGTGTGGATTACGCGCTAAAGTCTCTGGAGTAGGTCTTGAACCCATAACTTTGTGACTCAGAGGCAAGAGTGCTATCCACTGAGCCACAGCTGATACTTAACCAGGTAACGACACGCTGTACTGTTGCTGAGACAGCTCGATCTTCAATATTTCTTGAGAATGGCAGAACAAATTGACATAACTGATTGCTCGATGTGGGTTTTAATAAGCATGAAATACACGAACAGTGATAGAGGGCTACGGCAGAGTAGTGGTAATGTCGTAATCCAGAGGCCTGGACTAATAACCCAGAGAACGTGAGTGCAAATCCCACCGTGGTAGTTTAAGAATTTATCTGGAAATAAAAATCTGGAACCAGTAAAAGTGACCATGAAGCTGTCGGATTGTCGTAAAAACCCAACTGGTTCACTGATGTCCTTTAGGGAAGGAAACCTGCCGTCCTTACCCGGTCTGGGCCTATATGTGACTCCAGTCCCACACCAACCTGGTTGACTCTTAACTGCCCTCTGAAGTGGCCGAGCGAGACACTCAGTTTGTATCAAACCCGCTCCCAGTGGTTCGAGAAGAAGGCCCACAACCACCTGCTCAGGGCAACTGGGGATGGGCAATAAATGCCGGCCGTGCCACTGATGTCACAGTGAACTTGGGTTGATATAGCGCCTTTCACATCCTTAATATGCACTAAAGTGCTTCACAGCCAGTGAATTACTTTCGAAGTGTAGTCACAGCAAACAGCAGTGAGATGGATGAGCAGATAATCTGTTTGTGGGAGCTTGCTGTGCGCTAATTGTCTGCCGCGCTTCTTATATCACAACAGTGACTACACTTCAAAAAGTACTTCATTGGCTGTAAAGCGCTTTGGGTCGGCCTGAGGTCGTGAAAGGTGCTGTCGAAATGCAAGTTTGTTCTTTGATGTTGAATTGCCTCTGTATACATTTCTTAGAACATTAGCCCAGTGTTTTAATTGATTCACACGCCCGTGTTGTTTGTTCAGCTGCTGCTGCTGCTGATATGGCGTACCACCATGTTCGACCTCCGATCGGGTACTCCATACCCAAACCCATCTCATCTCTACTAATGAGGGGATGGAATGCGTGTCCAGAGGTCAGTGATCCAAACCAGCGGTCAGTCGGTCTATTGGTACTGTCTGTTGCTTAGTACGGTGACCATAGAATCATAGAATCTCACAGCACAGAAGGAGGCCATTCGGCCCATCGTGCCTGTGCCGGCTCTTTGGACGAGCTCTCCAATTAGTCCCACTCCCTGCTCTTTCCCCACAGCCCTGCAAATATCTCCCCTTCAAGTATTTCTCCAATTCCCTTTTGAAAGTTACTATTGAATCTGCTTCTTTCAGGCAGCGCTGAACACATGATGTTAACGCATTTGTTGTGAATTATTCAGCACAACCAAATTATATCCCCTCCCATTGGCTCACAGAGAAGGGGAAATTTAATCAAGGGATTCAAAATCATGAAGTGTTTTGATCGAGTAAATAAGGAGAAACTGTTTCCAGTGGCAGGAGGGTCGGTAACCAGAGGACACAGATTGAAGGGATTGGCAAAAGAACCAGAGGGGAGATGAGGAGAATATTTTTACACAGCGAGTTGTTGTGATCTGGAATGCGCTGCCTGAAAGGGCAGTGGGAGCAGATTCAATAATAACTTTCAAAAGGGAATTGGAGAAATACTTGAAAAGGAAAAAGTAGCAGGGCTCTGGGGAAAGAGCAGGGGGGAGTGGGACTAATTGGAGAGCTCTTTCAAAGAACCAGCACAGGCACGATGGGCCGAATGGCATGATGATTCAGCAACTCCTTTATTGTATCATGTGACGACCAGGATGGTAGAAGGCGAACTAGAGGGACCTTGTTTTATTTTCCTCTGCGAATGGTGGAACAGGCTCGATGGGCTGAATGGCCTCCTCCTGTTCCTGTGTACAGATCAGCCATGATCTCATTGAATGGTGGAACAGGCTCGATGGGCTGAATGGCCTCCTCCTGTTCCTGTGTACAGATCAGCCATGATCTCATTGAATGGTGGAACAGGCTCGAGGGGCTGAATGGCCTCCTCCTGTTCCTGTGTACAGATCAGCCATGATTTCATTGAATGGTGGAACAGGCTCGATGGGCCGAATGGCCTCCTCCTGTTCCTGTGTACAGATCTGCCATAGAACAGTACAGCACAGTACAGGCCCTTCGGCCCTCGATGTTGTGCCGAGCATTGTCCGAGACCAAGATCAAGCTATCACACTCCCTATCACTCTGGTGTGCTCCATGTGCTTATCCAATAACCGCTTGAAAGTTCCTAAAGTGTCCGACTCCACTATCACAGCAGGCAGTCCATTCCACACCCCAACCACTCTCTGAGTAAAGAATCTACCTCGGACATCCCTTCTATATCTCCCCCCATGCACCTTATAGTTATGCCCCCTTGTAACAGCTGCCTCTACCCGAGGAAATAGTCTCTGAACATCCACTCTATCTATCCCCCTCATCATCTTATAAACCTCTATTAAGTCGCCTCTCATCCTCCTCCGCTCTAAAGAGAAAAGCCCCAACTCCCTCAATCTTTCCTCATAAGACCTCCCCCCCAAACCAGGCAGCATCCTGGTAAATCTCCTTTGCACTCTTTCCAATGCTTCCACGTCCTTCCTATAGTGAGGTGACCAGAACTGCACACAATATTCCAAATGTGGTCTCACCAAGGTCCTGTACAGTTGCAGCATAACCTCACGGTTCTTAAACTCAAACCCTCTGTTAATAAACGCCAACACACCATAGGCCTTCTTTACTGCTCTATCCACTTGAGTGGCAACCTTCAGAGATCTGTGGATATGAACCCCCAGATCCCTCTGTTCCTCCACGTTCCTCAGAACCCTGCCGTTGACCCTGTAATCCTTATTCAAATTTGCCCTACCAAAATGAATCACCTCGCACTTATCAGGGTTAAATTCCATCTGCCATTTTTCGGCCCAGCTCTGCATCCTATCAATGTCTCTTTGCAGCCTACAACAGCCCTCCACCTCATCCACTGCTCCACCAATCTTGGTGTCATCAGCAAATTTACTGATCCACCCTTCAGTCCCCTCCTCCAAGTCATTGATAAAAATCACAAACAGCAGAGGACCCAGCACCGACCCCTGTGGCACACCGCTGGTAACTGGTCTCCAGTCCGAAAATGTTCCATCCACCACCACCCTCTGCCTTCTATGAGATAGCCAGTTACTTATCCAATCGGCCAAATTTCCCTCTATCCCACAACTCCTTACTTTCTTCATGAGCCGACCATGGGGAACCTTATCAAACGCCTTACTAAAATCCATGTATACAACATCAACCGCTCTACCTTCATCTACACACTTAGTTACCTCCTCAAAGAATTCAATCAAATTTGTTAGGCAAGACTTACCCTTCATGAATCCGTGTTGACTATCCCTGATTAAGTTGCCCCTTTCCAAATGGTCATAAATCCTATCCCTCAGGACCTTTTCCATTATCTTACCAACCACCGAAGTAAGACTAACCGGCCTATAATTACCAGGGTCATTCCTATTTCCTTTCTTGAAGAGAGGAACAACATTCGCCACTCTCCAGTCCTCTGGCACCATTCCCGTGGACAGTGAGGACCCAAAGATCAAAGCCAGAGGCTCTGCAATCTCCTCCCTTGCCTCCCAAAGAATCCTAGGATATATCCCATCTGGCCCAGGGGACTTATCGACCCTCAGGTTCTTCAAAATTGCTAAAACATCTTCCCTCAGAACATCTACCACCTCCAGCCTATCCACCTTTATCACACTCTCATCCTCAAGAACATGGCCCCTCTCCTCGGTGAACACTGACGAAAAGTATTCATTCATCACCTCATTGAATGGCAGAACAGGCTCGATGGGCCGAATGGCCTCCTCCTGTTCCTGTGTACAGATCAGCCATGATCTCATTGAATGGTGGAACAGGCTCGATGGGCCGAATGGCCTCCTCCTGTTCTCGTGTTCCTAAAGAACAATGACCGATTCTGATCCTCGGCAGAGATTCTGAAAAATCATAACCAAGTTGATTTTGAAGATTAACAAACTTTATTAAAATAAACTGGCCATGAAGAGGGCATTCATTTTGAAAAGGGCAAAGGAAATCTACAAAAATATACATGTCATGTTCTCCATATAAAATCATCCAAAAAATGGAAATCCTCTTTTTTCTGAAAATGGTTAAAAAAATGTTGAAGATTCGCTGCAATTGTTTCTTTATGAAGCTTTCCGTAGCCTTGAAGTTGGGATTGAATAAAGTGACAATGAGTAGAAACAGCATTGTGTGATATTCTGCGTAGAAATCTGAAGAATATAATGGGCCAGATCCTGCTGGAACAACAACAGTGTGTTAAGGACGCACGCCGTTATTAATGCACAAATTGGCCGGCGCGTTCAGGGGATGAAGAGATACGCCGTGAGTTGCGAAACTCCAGAGCTTGCTGGTCGATTGACGCTGCTCCACCGTTAGCTTCGCACAAATGGCATCTCACCCTTATCCTCCCCGTCATTTTTAAGAACTTGTTGGATTTGCAATTTCAGCTTGCCAGAGAAAGTTAAATCTGGTAATTAACAGCGTAAGTACCTTTTAACAAGGTGATTATTGTTACTGCAATGCCAATCAACCTCTCTGGCCCAGAAAGGGAACAATTTAAACTGTTCAATCTCATTCCTGCATGTAGTAAATTGTTAGAGATTTTAAAATGTCAAATTTAAATTTTACTTTTCCTTTCTGTCTCTTTTCTCTCTCTTAATCCAATCTTCCTTTCCCTCTCTTTATTTCTCTTTCTGTACCTGATTTGACTCTAATTCACCTGATTTCCTGCTCCGTCCTTCCTCTGTTGCTTTCTCAGTCCTTTAATCTCATTGGTTCAGGAGATAGTCTGTTGGTCCCATCGTTCACCGAGGTCCCAGATGCCCCGTTGCCCTCCCCGCGCCGTTATCAGCTCGCAATCCCTGCACGTTGTGGCGGTAAAAAATTGAGCGGAAGGGTGAGGAAAACAGTCTAACTAACGGGGTGCACCGCGAAATGCCCCACTCCAGCAACTGGCGGCCGTGCCTTCAGCTGCCTGGGCTCTAAGCTCTGGAATTCGCTCCCCAATCCTCTCTGCCTCTTTACCTCTATTTCCTCCTTTAAGACGCTCCTTAAAACCTGCCTTAACTGCCCTAATATCTCCTTATGTGGCTTGTTGTCAAATTTTGTCCGATAACACTCCTGTGAAGCGCCTGGGGACGTTTTACTGCGTTACAGTTGCTGTATAAATGCAAGTTGCTGTGTGTTTCTTTTCTCGATCAGCCTCTTTTATCTCAATATATCCGTCCAATTATCTAATCTTCCGATTGCCGGTGTTATTGGACTCGCCGCCTGGTCTCTCGGGGATGACCAGTCGAATCTTCCTTCTCTGATTGTCCTCATCACCTGCTCTGTCCCAAGTGCCCAGGCTGTGTATGGGCAGCAGCGTGCAGTCTCCTGGTCGAGGCTCCCCTGTCACCATCCCCTCATCGGACTTCTCATAGCTGACAATAACGACGCTGGAGTCGCGCTCCTCTCTGCCCCCGGGCGGTGGAGCGAGCGGGGAATTGGCACGATCGCCATTTGGGTTCTGACCGTCGGACGTGACGTCCCCGCCATCGATCCGGTCTTGGTTCCTGAGTCCCGGAACGGCAGAGGAGGCCGGGAGCGAAGGCGGTTGCTCCATGGGCCGTGGCTGGCGGTTTATTTCACCGGCTGGTTCGGCCGCTCCCTCCTCCGTCCTCCCGTGCGGCCCATCCGCACCGCGTGCAGCAGCCTCTTCGGCTAACGCACCAGAGGGTGGAGAGCTCTGTCCTTGACCCGTTGCTGGATATGTGGCAGAAGTGGTTGCTGGTATCGATGGTGTAGAGTCGCTTGGAGGCTTGCCCTCAGTAGCTTTCACCTCACCGTCCGCGTCACTCCCTGCCATTTCCATTTTGTTCATTGAACCTCGCTCCTCACTCTGCTCTTTGGCTCTTTGCCCTTCGATCGCTCTCTGTCCATTGGCAGCTGGCTGCCTGTCCCCTTCCCTCTGGAAGTCTTGGTTTGGCTCTTCGCCTCCCGTGGGTGAGTTCTCCGCCTCTCGTTCGTCAGACGGTTTCACGCCAGGGGCATGCCCCGAAGGCGGAGCGGCTGGTACCTTCACGCCCTCGCTGTCACTACTCGGGGTGGCCTCCTGCCGTTGGAAGGTGCCGGCGGTGGAAGGCTTCAGCTCTACCAGTGTCTCTTTGGCTTCATGGTCATCAGCAGAGGTCCTGGATGCGGGTGGACGAGGTGCCTCTGTAGCAGAGGTTAGCGATGGTGGAGTCTTGTGTGTTGTGGCCATGGGAGCAGCTTCATGGCTGGGCGTTTTGTTCGGTGTTTCGACAGATCCCACTGACGGGGCAGATCCCTGTGGTGCGGCGGAACGAATACCAAGAGGTCTATTAACGGACGGGGGCAATTTGTGGTTTTCACCGGCTGTCAGTGGCGTTGGGGACATTGGTGACAAAACTCCAGAAGTTGTTTCTAGATCTGAATGCAAACCTCCATTGTCTCCTCTGACTCCGTCTCTCTTGTCAGGCCCTGTGGAGGGATGGGGTTGGCGGAACGGCTCGTTTTGAGATGATGCTGATGGGTGTTTCTTTGATGTCTTTGGTCGTTGAGCTTGTTGTAGACCCCCAGTTGTCGCGGCGCTTTGACAGACAGGAGGTTTTCTGGGCTGCCTCCATTTGTGGGTCTCCATCAATCCTTTCTTCTTTGTGGTGACCTGCTTCTTCTTCCTTAATGGCCCCCTGACCCCTGTAACTTCATCCGGGTGGATCTTTGCATGCTTGGTGGGGTGCAAGATAAACTTCACCATCAGGACGTTTACCGACTCTCCGCGTTGAATCGCTCTCCTGGTTTTGCTGTCTATCGACGTCTCCTTCATATCCATTCTCCCTCTGCTCTCGTCGCTTCGCTTCCGAGAGGTACGGGGTCTGACCAAGGACGTTTCCTCCGCCCTGAACCTTCTACCGCTCCCCAAACACTCAACGCTCGCACGAGCCTCCCTTCCTTCCCCTTGTGTTTTTGACCCTGCCTCGGCAGAACGTATTAATTCAGCATCGGCGAAGTCTGGTAAATCAAACGTGACAGACTTTGGTCTCCGAGCCCTGTCGCCTCCCCAAACGGTTCCAAGAATTTCAATTTGGTCGATAAACCGACAGTCTCTATGACTTGCCCTGCCCGTCATGTATGACCTCTGCCTCTCCTCTCCAAATCGATCGTGATTGGCTCCGCTCCTCTCGCGGTTTGCAAAGACCACTATGTCACCGTGCGGTTCTGCATTCACATTATGTATAGCGCTTCCGGCCCTTCGGTCACCTCCCACCTTTGACCTGACCTTCACGCTCGTCTCTGTTGGAACTCTGTTGCTATAGCGAAGAAGTTGGCGATGGTTGTCACGGTTACCGGTGAGGTCGTTTCCTGGCAACAGCTCAACACTCCGAACTCTGCCTGGTGGGAAAGGTCGTTGGCTGACTTCATAAAACGGTTCTGTTACTAAAGCAACTGTGCCCAGCTGCGATTGTATGTTGGTGAGGGGTGAGCTTGGGAAGTAGCTACTTTGCGATTTAAGTGGTGCGGCAGTCTGGCCTCGCCAGGCGTCCCTTGCTTCTGGTAGCCACTTACAATGCCCCTTTCCCGGATTATATATTACGATGGGTTCTTTCGACGGGTAGCAACTGTTGCCTGAACGTTCGTTCCCAGCTCGCGAACCTTCGGTGGAGCCTGTTAAAACGAAAGATGGAACATTATGTTAATATTTCCCACCTGCTCGAGTGGGCAGGCGTTTCTAGAATCCTGCACTGCTGTTTCATTTCTTCTTTTAACTGGGCTTGTTGCTTCTCATTGACGACACATAACGACAGCTTGCATTCATACAGTGCCAGTAACGCAGTAAAACATCACGAGGCACTTCACAGGAGCGTAATCCCGAGCATAATTAAGCGCCTTGGGATGTTTTACCACGTTAACCGTGCCATATAAATGCAAGTTGTTGTCGTTGTAATCAGACTAAATTGGACACCGAGCCACATCAGGAGATATTAGGACAGGTGACCAAAAGCTTGGTCAAAGAGGTTTTAAGGAGCGACTTAAATGTCCAAAAATGTGCGGGTTAGGTTGATTTGGCTATGATAAATTGACCCTTAGTGTTAGGGGGGTATTAAATATGTGGGGTTATGGGGATAGGATGGGATATGTTAGGGGGAATTAAATACGTGGGGTTACGGGGGTAGGGTGGGATATGTGTACTGTGGGGATTAAAGCAGGGACAGGGTACTGGATTTGGATGATCAGCCATGATCGTATTGAATGGTGGAGCAGGCTCGACGGGCCGAATGGCCTACTCCTGCTCCTAGATTCTATGTTTCTATGTTTCTATGTTTAAAGGAAGAGAGAGAGGTAGAGAGGCGGAGAGATTTAGGAAGGGAATTCCAGAGCTTAGGGACCAAGCAGCTGAAGGCACGGCCGCCAATGGTGGGGTGAAGGAAGTGGGGGATGGACAAGGGGCCTGGATTACAAAGGAGAGGAAGTGAAGCTTCAGCTGTACGGAGCTCTGGTCAGACCCCATCTGGACCCTGCGTTCAGTTCAGGGCCCCGCCCCTCAGGAAGGAGATACTGGCCTTGGAGGGGAAGCAGCACAGATTCACCAGAATGATAAAGGGTTTCGACCTGAAACGTTAACTCTCTTTCTCTCTCCACGGATGTTGCCTGGCCTGCTGAGTTTTTCCTGCGTTTTCTGTTGTTATTTCACCAGAATGATATCGGGGCTAAAAGGGTTAAATTATGAGGACAGGTTGCACAGACTAGGCTTGTATTCCCTTGAGTTTAGAAGATTGAGGAGTGATCTAATTGAGGTGTTAAAGGAGTTGATCGGGTAGGGGGAGAGAAAATATTTCCCCTGGTGGGGGGAGTCCAGAACAAGGGGGCGTAACCTTAAAATTAGATCCAGGCCGTTCAGGGGTGATGTCAGGAAGCACTTCTTCACACAAAGGGCAGTGGAAATCTAGAACTCTCTCCCCCAAATGCAGTTGAGGCTGGGGGGGGGGTGGGCAATTGAAATTTTCAAAATTGAGAGCGATAGATTTTTGTCAGGGGTATTAAGGGTTACGGAACCAAGGCGATGGAGTTAAGATACAGATCAGCCCATGATCTCATTGAATGGCGGATCAGGCTCGAGGGGCTGAATGACTAGCAAAAATATTTTGAATTGTAACAATCCTCTTCCCGTTGTACGGAGACTCACCCTGATTGGATCCTCCCGCTTGGCGCGGCACCTTCCACTTGGTGCCCCAGAGAAGCCCACCTCCGTCCCCTCTCGTCGTCCCAGCAGAGAATTTACCCGCCAACCTCCTGACTTCACCATCGCCGGGCGTGGTGATGACCGCGTGCACCAGCCTGCAGCGCTGGCACACAAAGTAATCCTTCTCCGCGGTCTGCTCCTTGGCTTGATTTAAGAGTCCCGGGCATCTTTGGTGAAACCTCTCCTCGTTGCTTACTTGCCCGCGCTTGGGACTAACAGTGTCCTTCTGGGAGAGATTGGGACCGTTCACAGAGCTCGCTGTTGACATGGCCTCGACCTCACTGTCACAATTAAAGTGACAGCGAGGGACCCTCTCGAAAATGCGTTCTCCTTTGCGGTCAAACTCCGCCCCAGACGGTTGGCAATTTTTCTCCCTCGGGTCCCTTTGCTGCTGATGGCGTTTGTTGTACAGGAGAGTTGCGACTGCGACTGTGAGTCCCACAGCCCCTGCAATTGGTCGCAATATTAGATTACAAGAAGCTTATACAGAATATAACATTCAAAGGGTGTGGACATATGGCACAAAGTGGCAGCAAAAGTAGTCAATTCTGGGCTGGCTGACACCCTTAAAAAGGGCACTGGATCAGTTTTAAGGAGTGTCTTAAAGGAGGAGAGAGAGAGTGGTGGAGAGGTTTAGGGAGGAAATTCCAGGAGCTTAGGGCCTAGAGGTCAGAAGGCATGGCTGCCAATGGTGGGACGAGGAAAGTGGGGGATTCACAAGAGGCCAGAATTGGAGGGACGCAGAGATCTGGCAAGCTTGTAGAGCTAGAGAAGGTTACAGAGATAGGGAGGGGCAAGGCCATGGAGGGATTTGAACATGAGGATAAGAATTTTAAAATTTAGACGTTGCCAGACCGGGAGCCAATGTAGGTCAGTGAGCACAGGGGGATGATGGGTGCGTGCAAGCAACTGATAGCAAAAGCAAAAGCGCATGGAAATGGAGGCAACCTATTGACATGGGGAGGAAATTGGTTAGGAGGGAGGAAACAGAGAGTAGGGATAATGGGTATGTACTCAAATTGGCAGGATGGGACTAGTGGTGTCCCCAAGTTTGCTGACGACACTCAGTTCGGTGGCACAGTAAGTAGTGTAGATGGAAGCAGAAAGTTGCAAAGGGACATTAATAGATTCGGTGAGAAGGCAATACTGTGGCAGATGGAGTTCAATGTGGGAAAGTGTGAGGTCATCCACTTTGGACCTAAGAAAGATCGATCAGAGTATTTACTAAATGGTGAGATGCTCGGAACTGTGGAGGACCAGAGAGAGTTAGGTGTCCAAGCACTGAAATCAGTAAAAGCTAACACTACTCTCAACAGTTCTGGTCTCCATATTATAAAAAGGACATAGAGGCACTTGGAAGATGGTGCAAAAAAAGATTTACTAGAATGATACCAGAACTGAGAGGTTATAACTATCAGGAAAGATTGAACAGGCTGGGGCTCTTTTCTCTAGAAAAGAGAAGGCTGAGGGGTGACCTGATAGAGGTCTTTAAAATTATGAAGGGGTTCGATAGGGTAGACGTAGAGAAGATGTTTCCACTTGTGGGGGAGACCAGAACTAGAGGCCATCAATATAAGATAGTCACTAATAAATCCAATCGGGAATTCAGGAGAAACTTCTTTACCCAGAGAGTGGTGAGAATGTGGAACTCGCTACCACAGGGAGTGGTTGAGATGAATAGCATAGATACATTTAAGGAGAAGCTGGATAAACACATGAGGGAGAAAGGAATAGAAGGATATGTTGATGGGGTGAGATGAAGAGGGGTGGGAGGAGGCTGGTGTGGAGCATAAACACTGGCATGGACCAGTTGGGCTGAATGGCCTGTTTCTGGGCTGTAAATACTCTTTGTAACTTTGTAGCTAGTGGGCAGGTACAAAAAATAATCAAAAAGGCTAAAGAATTGTTAGTCTTTATCTCAAGAGGGCTGGAATACAAAGGGGAGGAAGTGATGTCACAGCTGTACAGAGCTCTGGTCAGACCCCATCTGGACCCTGCGTTCAGTTCAGGGCCCCGCCCCTCAGGAAGGATAGACTGGCCTTGGAGGGGGAGCAGTGCAGATTCACCAGAATGACACCGGGGCTAAATTATGAGGACAGGTTGCACAGACTAGGCTTGTATTCCCTTGAGTATAGAAGATTAAAGGGTGATCTGATCGAGGTGTTTAAGATGATAAAGGAGTTGATAGGGTAGAGAGAGAGAAACTATTTCCTCTGGTGGGGGGAGTCCAGAACAAGGGGGCGTCACCTTAAAATTAGAGCCAGGCCGTTCAGGGGTGATGTCAGGAAGCACTTCTTCACACAAAGGGCAGTGGAAATCTGGAACTCTCTCCCCCAAAAAGGCTAGGGGGTTAATTGAAATTTTCAAAACTCAGATTGATAGATTTTTATTAGGCAAGGGGATTCAGAGATACAGAAGCAAGGCATGTGGCTAGAGTTGAGATACAGATCAGCCCATGATCTAATTGAATGTCGGAACAGGCTCGAAGGGATGAATGGCCTCCTCCTGTTCCTATGGGCAGGATTTGGGGCGAATTAGGACACGGGCAGCTATATCAGTGCTGTTGTTGTTGCCCACCATCTTAGCCAGGAAACCGTGAATCTGGTTTTAAAGGATGTAGAGTGTTGTGATCCAGTGTTTTATTAGAAATTTCTCTCCCCTCTTTTCCTAGCCTTGCCAACTCCGATTGGCCATATTTCTGGAGGTTTCATCACATGACCTCCTGCCTCCAATCGCTCCGCCCCCACGCTCCTGCCATTGGTCACCCAACACAGCCATCCTCGCAGTGCTCCGCCTTCCCACGGTCAATCGGAAAGGGAACAGACTTCGTCACCTGATCGGATGATTCTTGACTGTCGGTCCATCAGCCTTCTTTCCCTATCTCCAATATATTTGTAACTAATAAACAAAGGTGTTCAAAGAAATTTTTTTAATTGCCCTTATGATTTTTCTCCTGGGCTGCTCAGATCAACAACAACAACTTGCATTTATATGGCACCTTTAACGGGGTAAAACGTCCCAAGGTGCTTCACAGGAGCGTTATCCAACCAAATTTGACACCGAGCCACATAAGGAGATATTAGGACAGGTGCCCAAAAGCCCGGTCAAAGAGGGAGGTTTTAAGGAGAGTCTTAAAGGAGGAGAGAGAGAGGAGGAGAGGTTTAGGGAGGGAATTCCAGAGCTTTGGGCCCGGGCAGCTGAAGGCACGGCTGGTGGGGCGATTAAAATCGGGGATGGACAAGAGGCCAGAATTGGAGGAGCGCAGAGATCTCGGGGGGGTTGTAGGGGCTGGAGGAGGTTACAGAGATAGGGAGGGGTGAGGCCATGGAGGGATTTGAAAACATGGATGAGAATTTCAACATGGTGCCTTTGCCGGACCGGGAGCCAATGTAGGTCAGTGTGCACAGGGGTGAGGGGTGAACGGGACTTGGTGCGAGTTAGGATACGAGCAGCAGAGTGTTGAATGAGTTCAAGTTTATGGAGAGTGGAAGATGCCGGCCAAGAGAGCCTTGGAATAGTCAAGTTTGAAGGTAACAAAGGCATAAATGAGGGTTTCAGCAGCAGATGAGCTGAGGCAGGGGCGGAGATCAGCGTCCTGGAGATTAATCTTTCATTCCTGGCCACTCCAGGGTAAACCTGGAGGGTTGGCAACCCCAGGTGCATGACCTATCTCTTCACTTTCATAGAATCATAGAATCTCACAGCACAGAAGGAGGCCATTCGGCCCATCGTGCCTGTGCCGGCTCTTTGAAAAAGCTCTCCAATTAGTCCCACCTCCCTGCTCTTTCCCCATAGCCCTGCAAATGTTTCCTTTTCACGTATTTATCCAATTCCACTTTTGAAAGTTACTATTTAATCTGCTTCCACCGCCCTTTCAGGCAGCGCATTCCAGATCACAACAACTCGCTGTGTAAAAATTTTATTCCTTCTGTCGCCTCTGGTTCTTTTGCCAATTACCTTAAAATTATGTCCTCTGGTTACCGACCCTTTAGCCACTGGAAACAGTTTCTCCTTATTTACTCTATCAAAACCCTTCATGATTTTGAACACCTCTGTCATATCTCCCCTTACTCTTCTCTGCTCCAAGAACAACAACCCCAGCTTCTCTAGTCTCTCCACATAAGAATAATGAGAGGTGATCTCATCGAAACATATAAAATTCTTAGAGGAATTGACAGGGTAGATGCTGAGAGGCTGTTTCCCCTGGCTGGGGAGTCTAGAACTAAGGGGTCACAGTCTCAGGATAAGGGATCGGCCATTTAGGACTGAGATGAGGAGAAATTTCTCCACACAAAGGGTTGTGAATCTTTGGAATTCTCTACCCCAGAGGGCTGTGGATGCTCAGTCGTTTCAGAGTATATTCAAGGCAGAGATTGATAAGATTTGTGGATACTAAAGGAACCAAGGGATATAGGGATAGGGCGGGAAAATGGAGTTGAGGTAGAAGATCAGCCCTGATCTTATTGAATGGTGGAGCAGGCTCGAGGGGCCAAATGGCCTACTCCTGCTCCTAATTCGTATGTTCTTAGAACTGAAGTCCCTCATCCCTGGAACCATTCTAGTAAATCTCCTCTGCACCCGCTCCAAGGCCTTGACATCCTTCCTAAAGTGCGGTGCCCAGAATGGGACCCAATACTCCAGCTGGGGCCTAACCAGTGATTATAAAGGTTGAGCATAACTTCCTTGCTTTTGCACTCTATGCCTCTGTTAATAAAGCCATGGATCCCGTATGCCTTTTTAACAGTCTTCTCAACTTGTCCTACCGCCTTCAAAGATTTCTGTGCGTAAAGCCCCAGGCCTCTCTGTTCCTGCACCCCCTTTAGAACTGTCCCATTTAGTTCATATTGCCTCTCCTCATTCTTCCTACCAAAATGAATCACTTCACACTTTGTTGTATAAATATGAAATTTGATCCAATCACGTATAAGTGTGATGCAACATTTGCATGTGGAAAAGTGTGACGCCCAAGTGTGACAATTGAAATGTCATGGACAAAATGCGCTAGTTTTTTTTTATATAGATTGTACTTTACCTGCAAAGCAGAACAGCGCTGCTAAAATAACGTCCCGCACATAATGCCTGTAACTCCCGCTCGTCACTATAATCGTGGCATTTTGGGACTGAGTCGCACAGTTGCTGTCCACTAACTGCAAGAGGGTCTGAACCTGTGAGTTCTGTGGCGTCTCGCAGACCAGGTCTTTGCCGTTTGTTAAGGTCCGATCAGGACTTTTAATGAAGTTTCCCAGAAACACGGCCAGCTCGTGGAGTCGGCAGGTGCAGTCCCAGCGATTTCGGTCCAGGTTTAGCACTGAGAGCTTCGATAAGCGCGAGAAGGAGTCGGCCATTCCCGACAGCCTGTTCCTCGAGAGGTCCAGCCACCTCAGTCCACTCAGTCCGCGAAAGGCATTCCTGTCGATGTAATCGATGGAGTTGTCGGAGAGGTCCAAGATCTGGAGGTCCTGAAGGCTCGACCTGGAGAAGGTGTCCGCTTCTAGTTTGGTGATCTGATTCCTCCCCAGGTCCAGAGAGCCGAGGCTGGCCACGTTCCTGAACCAGCTCCCATTGATTTGGCTGATGGCATTGTGGCCCAGATCGAGTCTTTCTAGGTTAGGAAGCCCAGCAAAAGTAGATTCCGTGATGGTCTCGCTGGTTATTAGATTCTGATCCAGTAGCAAGACCGTGAGTCCCGATAGCCCGTGAAAAGCGTCCTCCTCAATGTCCGCAATCCCATTGTTGCTCAGCTTCAATAAGGCCAAGGAGGACAGGTTGGCCAAGTTGGGTTTCTCTATGGAATGGATGGTCCCATCAGTGAGCAGCAAGGCCCTTGTGGTTAGGGGAACAGCTGCAACAATATAGCCAAGTGGATTACAGAGCAAGAGATTTCAAAAAGTGCGCATGCAGTGTGACTTTAGCAAGGTTTTGAATTAATCGGCCATTAAACTCACGCACCAAGTCCCGTTTCTCTGGAATCATAGCGCACAGAAGGAGGCCATTCGGCCCATCGTGCCTGTGCCGGCTCTTTGAAAGAGCTCTCCAATTAGTCCCACTCGCCCGCTCTTTCCCCATAGCCCTGCAAATTTTAACTTTTAATGGATACATCCAATTCTCTTTTGAAAGGTGCTATTTAATCTGCTCCCACCGCCCTTTCAGGCAGCGCATTCCAGATCACAACAACTGGCTGGAATCTGGGGGGTGAGCAGGTTAATGTAACCAGGACAGATGTCGGGTGGGTGGGGGCAATCGGGACTTGGGCTTGTGGGGAGGATGGTGGGTTGGGGGGGAGGGTGATCTCTGATCGGGGGTGGTGGGGGGAGGGCGATCGCTGATCGGGGGGGTGGGGGGAGGGCGATCGCTGATCGGGGGGGTGGGTTGGGGGGAGGGCGATCGATGATCGGGGGGGTGGGGGGAGGGCGATCTCTGATCGGGGGGGTGGGGGGAGGGCGATCGATGATCGGGGGGGTGGGGGGAGGGCGATCTCTGATCGGGGGGGTGGGGGGAGGGCGATCGATGATCGGGGGGTGGTGGGGGAGGGCGATCTCTGATCGGGGGTGGGGGGGAGGGCGATCGATGATCGGGGGGGTGGGGGGGAGGGCGATCGATGATCGGGGGGGTGGGGGGGAGGGAGGGCGATCACTGATCGGGGGGGTGGGGGGGAGGGCGATCGCTGATCGGGGGGGTGGGGGGAGGGCGATCGATGATCGGGGGGTGGGGGGAGGGCGATCGATGATCGGGGGGGTGGGGGGGAGGGAGGGCGATCACTGATCGGGGGGGTGGGGGGGAGGGCGATCGCTGATCGGAGGGGTGGGGGGAGGGCGATCGATGATCGGGGGGGTGGGGGGAGGGAGGGCGATCACTGATCGGGGGGGTGGGGTGGGGGGGAGGGCGATCTCTGATCGGGGGGGTGGGGGGAGGGAGGCCGATCTCTGATCGGGGGGGTGGGGTGGGGGGAGGGCGATCTCTGATCGGGGGGGTGGGGGAGGGCGATCGATGATCGGGGGGGTGGGTTGGGGGGGAGGGCGATTGCTGATCGGGGGGGTGGGGGGGGGGGCGATTGATGATCGGGGGGGTGGGTTGGGGGGGAGGGCGATCGATGATCGGGGGGGGTGGGGGGGAGGGCGATCGATGATCAGGGGTGGTGGGGGGGAGGGCGATCGCTGATCGGGGGTGGTGGGTTGGGGGGGAGGGCGATCGCTGATCGGGGGTGGTGGGTTGGGGGGGAGGGCGATCGCTGATCGGGGTGGTGGGTTGGGGGGGAGGGCGATCGCTGATCGGGGGGGGTGGGTTGGGGGGGAGGGCGATCGCTGATCGGGGGTGGTGGGTTGGGGGGGAGGGCGATCGATGATCGGGGGGGTGGGGGGGAAGGGAGCAGCCCGGGTTCATTAACTGTGGGTCACAAAGAGCCCCCCTGCTCGACCCGGCTCCACATTTGGGTAAGTCAGGGGGGTAGGGGGCTTCTTTCTGGTTAGAGTCACATGCGAGTTCAGCCTGAGGCAAGTGAAGCACTGGGCCGTTAGAAAACCGATCCGCCCAGAGCCCTAATTGCCATCAGCGCATCTACCGTATCCACTATGGCGGCTATTGGTGCAATTCCTGATGGGAACGTGCGCCAGCTTCCTGCCTGCCATTTTGGGAGTTTAGAAGGCCACTTAACGCCTGTAAAAATCCAGCGTGGACTCGCCCGAGTTTCTCGGGGGCTGCTCTACTGGATCAGGAATCGCAAGGCGAAGCTGAGCGTGCGGTGATATGGACGAACCTGGGATGTATGCCAGACCCCGACAGATGGTTGCGTTTTCCGCGCACATGATGCAGGAGGGAGGGCAGCCACAGCAGGTCAAGGGTTGTAGTGACAAGGAGAAGATTGCCGAAATCGTTGCCAGGATTCCTGGAACAACACGACGCAAACATTTAATGGCTTCCTCTTTCGAACTAAAAGATTCACTCAGTCATTGATTTCCCCTCGGCCCCCCTCCCCACCCCGATAGTCCCCTCTCGGGAAGGTGCTGACTCACCTGGATTAGCTTCCGCTAGCTACCCCCCCCCCCCGCCCCCGCCCGTCGAAGTGTGTGGGCCTAGACAGTGAATGTTTGCCGGCTATTCGACTAGAGGAGCTGCATGCAACCGCTATCCTCACCTGCCGTCCATAGCAGGGGTGACTGGACAGCGAACAGGAGCGGCAATTCTGGCTGATATTCCTCTCCGTAACCCAGGGGGAGGGGGGGAGATCTGAGGCCAACTTGAGCGCCCGAATGGGGCCACGACGGAGATTGACATACTGGGAATGTGCCCTGGACGTCGCGGTCTGCAGTATAGCTCCTCTCTGTGCATTACATGTCCCAGAATATATGACAAACAGACGGGATGGTGCCCATTACTTGGCTCAGTGACCCATTTGTGATTTAAGTAAAGCCCGAGGTTCGTGTCACAGGATTACCTGACCCTTGACCTCAATTGCTACTGGTGACAAGCTGTCAGTCGTAGCTCTGTGGGCAGCGCTCTCGCCTCTGAGTCAGAAGGCTGTGGGTTCAAGTCCCACCCCAGAGACTTGAGCACAAAACCTAGGCTGACATTCCCAGTGCAGTACTGAGGGAGCGCCGCACTGTCGGAGGGGCAGTACTGAGGGAGCGCTGCACTGTCAGAGGGGCAGTACTGAGGGAGTGCTGCACTGTCGGAGGGGCAGTACTGAGGGAGCGCTGCACTGTCAGAGGGGCAGTGCTGAGGGAGTGCCTGCACTGTCGGAGGGGCAGTACTGAGGGAGCGCTGCACTGTCAGAGGGGCAGTGCTGAGGGAGTGCCGCACTGTCGGAGGGGCAGTACTGAGGGGGTGCTGCACTGTCAGAGGGGCAGTGCTGAGGGAGCGCCGCACTGTCGGAGGGGCAGTACTGAGGGAGCGCTGCACTGTCGGAGGGGCAGTACTGAGGGAGTGCCGCACTGTCGGGGTGTCAGTACTGAGGGAGCGCAGCACTGTCGGAGGGGCAGTACTGAGGGAGTGCCGCACTGTCGGAGGGGCAGTACTGAGGGAGCGCTGCACTGTCAGAGGGGCAGTACTGAGGGAGCGCTGCACTGTCGGAGGGACAGTACTGAGGGAGCGCTGCACTGTCAGAGGGGTAGTACTGAGGGAGCGCTGCACTGTCGGAGGGGCAGTACTGAGGGAGCGCGGCACTGTCGGAGGGGCAGTACTGAGGGAGTGCTGCACTGTCGGAGGGGCAGTGCTGAGGGAGTGCTGCACTGTCAGAGGGGCAGTACTGAGGGAGCGCTGCACTGTCAGAGGGGCAGTACTGAGGGAGTGCTGCACTGTCAGAGGGGCAGTAATGAGGGAGCGCCGCACTGTCGGAGGGGCAGTACTGAGGGAGTGCTGCACTGTCGTAGGTGCTGTTTTTCAGATGAGACGCTAAACCGAGGCCCCATCTGCCCTCTCAGATCCCAGGAGCCTTGAGAAGGTGGTGGTGAGCTGCCTTCTGGAACCGCTACAGGTGATGGTGCTCCCACAGTGCTGTTAGGTCGGGAGTTCCAGGATTTTGACCCAACGACGATGAAGGAATGGCCGATGTATGTCCAAGTCAGCATGATGTGTAACTTGGAGGGCAACTTGGAGGTGGTGGTGTTCCCATGCGCCTGCTGCCCTTGTCTTTCTAGGTGGTGGAGGTTGAGGGTTTGGGAGGTGCTGTCGAAGAATAATTCAGTTAATACCTCTGATAAAATAGCGGAGACAAACACGCTAATCTGCTATCGCACAATGGAATCTTGAAGCCCAGGGTTTAATTTACAGTTCAGTAATTCTTTAGTAATAATTAAGTGCAAGCAAATTAATTTACTTTTCCTGTTGTCCATGTTAAAGCACTTTCCAGTGGCCATTTACATCCAGCCATGAAACTTTGGAAGAGCTTTGTACAGCAGTGATCATCTTTGAAGGGTCCCTGCAGAAAGAGAGGAAAATACCACATTAAACTTGTGTAAATGAAGAAAGTATAATCGCAGACAGTATGTGGTGACATATCACTGGAGTTAATGTAAAGCTCGTTCAGATTGCTATCATTATCCATTTAGCACTGGGGTCATGTCATTTTAGTCAGTTGCAATCTCATTTAAAAGAAAGACTTGCATTTATACAGCAACCTCCACAACCTCAGGACGTCCCAAAGCACTTTACAGACTATGAAGTGTAGTCACTGTTGTAATGTAGGAAACGCAGCAGCCAATTTGAGCACAGCAAGGTCCCACAAACAGCAATGAGATAAATGACCAGACAATCTGTTTTTTTTAGTGATGTTGGTTGAGTGATAAATATTGACCAGGACACCGGGGAGAACTCCCCTGCTCTTCTTCAAATATGAGAAGTCGCACAACACCAGGTTATAGTCCAACAGATTTATTTAAAATTACAAGTTTTCGGAGCTATCGCCCCTTCTTCAGGTAAAGTTACAATGAGTGAATCTACAAAAGTTCACAGAATATAAACACAGAAACTTCAAATAGTCGTGGGATCTTTTACGCCCACCTGAGAGAGCAGACGGGGCCTCGGTTTAACATCTCATCTGAAAAACGGCACCTCTGACAGTGCGGCGCTCCCTCGGTATTGCACTGGAGTGGGACTGGAACCCACAACTTTGTGACTCAGAGGCAAGAGTGCTACCCACTGAGCCACGGCTGACATCTATGCCAGGCAGGTCAGATTCAGAGTTGAGGTACAGATCAGCCATGATCTAATTGAATGGCGGAACAGGCTCGAGGGGCTGATTGGCTTCCTCTTGTTCCTACGGAAGGGCAGTACATGCCAGTAGGGTTGGAAGGCTGGAGAAAATCTCAAAGACGAAAATGATGATTTTGAAGTCGATAGGCAGTCAGGTAGTGGGGTGGGGTGGGGTGTGGCGGGGGTGGGGGTGGTGAGTGAAGGGGTTGATTGTAAATTTAGGGACACTTATCAAATGTTTTGCTCCGCCCGACTTGAACTAATAGTTTTATATAGAATTACATAGAATGTACAGCACAGAAACAGGCCATTCAGCCCAACTGGTCCATGCCGGTGTTTATGCTCCACTCGAGCCTCCTCCCACCCCTCTTCATCTCACCCTATCAGCATATCCCTCTATTCCTTCCTCCCTTTATCTAGTTTCCCCTTAAATGCATGAATACTATTTGCCTCAACCACTCCCTATGGTAGCGAGTTCTACATTCTCACCACTCTCTGGGTAAAGAAGTTTCATCTGATTGGATTTATTAGTGACTATCTTCTATTTATGGCCCCTAGTTTTGTTCTTCCCACAAGCGGAAACATCATCTCTACGTCTACCCTATCAAACCCCTTCAGCGCAGAGAAGTTTAAGGGGAGATTTAACAGAGGTGTTCAATATTGTGAAGGGTTTTGACAGAGCAAGTAGGGAGAAACTATTTCTGCTAGCAAGTGGGTTGGTGAATAGAGCTCATAGATTTAAAATAATTGGCAAAAGAACTGGAGGGGAAATGAGGAGAAATTTCTTCGCACAGAGGGTTGTTAAGATCTGGAACGCACTGCCTGAAAGGCTGGTGGAAGCAGATTCCATAGGCATTCCTATCCAGAACCTTGCAGGGTAGCGAGCTCCATTTAAACCGCCCCCCCCCGTCGAGAAGGAGGCTACGGCCATCATCGAGGCTGTACGCCAATGGCGTCATTTTACGCTTATAACTGACCAGCGCTCCGTGGCCTTCATGTTGGATAACCGGAGGCGCACGAAAATCGAAAATAATAAAATTCAACTCTGGAGGATGGAGCTGGCTGCCTTTGGATATACTATCTGTTACCGACCCGGCAAACAGAACGTGGCCCCAGATACCTTCACACGGGCATTTTGCTCCTCAATGTCAACGTCGACTCTGGCGGATTTGCATATGGACTTATGCCATCCTGGCGTGACCCGTATGTTGCACTTTGTGCGCTCCAAAAATCTACCATTCTCAACGGAGGACGTAAAGAAAACATGCTCCTCCTGTAGGATTTGTGCAGAATTGAAACCACAATTCTTCCGCCCATCAGATGGCTTACTCATACATGCAATGCAGCCTATGCAGAGGCTCAGCATAGACTTTAAAGGGCCATTGCCTTCGTCGACACAGAACACCTACCTACTTACGATGGTAGACGAGTATTCACGCTTTCCCTTCGCCTTCCCCTGCCCTAATATGCTTACCTCTACGGTAATTAAATGCCTCGATCAGGTCTTTTCCCTTTGTGGGACGGCCAATTTTATCCACATGGATCGGGGTCCCTCCTTTATGTCGAGTGAACTTAAAGGTTATCTCTCCCAACGGGGAATCGCCTCAAGTAAGACGACACCATATCACCCAATCGGCAACGGACAGGTTGAATGATACAATGCCATCATCTGGAACGCTGGCACTGAGGTCACGCAGCCTACCGGACCAGCAGTGGGAAACGGTGTTCCCCGACATGTTACACTCTATCAGGTCTCTTCTCACCACGTCTACTAATGTCACGCCTCATGAGTGATCCATCAAATTCCGGCGTCGCTCTACACATGGGACGTCTGTACCGTCATGGTTGGTGGCTCCAGGCCCTGTGCTACTCCGGAGGTTCGTCCGGTCTGCCAAAAATGACCCTCTCATTGACGAGGTGGAGTTAACAGAGGTAAACACGCATGTATGGTACCCTGATGGCCGGGAGGCCACCGTCTCGCTCAGAGATCTGGCTCCCTGCCCAACCGGTCACACGGGCCCGAATGATGAAGGCTCCCACGACGATGATGTCAACACTCCGCACCCCTATGAAAATGACGCCCCACTTGGGACATCGAGGGATCTGCCGGCAGCGCTACCGGATCAACTCAGGGAGCCGGATGCTCCCCGTAGGATGGCCACCCGAGGCCAGGGCGCTGGACAATCTCCAGCCACGACCCGGGATGAGGCCAGCTCTGCGCCTGTGGGGACCCACACCCGGAGTCATGATATTCCCAGTCCTCCACAGGACGATCAAGACAACGCGGACTCTACCGACTCACCGGTACGGGCCCAGGGACCCAGGGACCAGGACACGGTCCGGGGAGATGTGCCTTCCGGTCACAAGCAGAGAGCTAAACGACTACGGCTATTTCTGGTCCGACTAGTCTGTTAAAGGAAGACTGGACTTCCAAACCTTTTAGGGAGGAAGAATGTCATAAATCGCAACTTCTACAAGAAGTAACTCAGGAAGTACTACTGGGCTAACAACAGAAAACGCTGGAAAAACTCAGCAGGCCAGGCAGCATCCGTGGAGAGAGAAAGAGAGTTAACGTTTCAGGTCGATGACCTTTCGTCAGAACTGTGAAGAGCCGGAAATCAAATAGATTTAAGGCCAGAGTAAAGCTGGGAAAAGGGGGAGGGGATAAAAGAACAAAGGGGGAGATGAAGAGACATTAAGAGACATTAAGAGATATGCAAGGTTAGAGGTGGTGTTAATGTGACAGATTAAGGCTGAAAGAAGTGTGAAATCCACTGACAGAATGAAGGACAGCTGCCAGCTTCTAGGAGGAAAAAAAAAGGTGGGGGGGGCAAATAAAAGGGTGGAAAAAATAAAATATAAATGTGATTGGAGCTGTGGTTATGATCTAAAATTGTTGAACTCGATATTGAGTCCAGAGGGCTGTAGCATGCCTAAACGAAAGATGAGGTGCTGGGCTACTGGGCGGCCAGCTGGGGCGCTGTCCAGGGAGTATAAATACTCGGGCGTGGGCCCACCTTGGGCAGAGACAATCTGGAAACAGGAAGTTAGTGACTGCTAACTAGACCGCCATGCTTTGTTACAAGTTGATTAAAGCCTTGCTTTATGTTCAACCAAGTGCGTAGTGAGTCTTTATTACGTCAGAGACTAGAACTGTACACAGTACTCCAAGTGTGATATGGAGACCAGAACTGTGCACAGTGCTCCAAGTGTGATATGGAGACCAGAACTGTGCAAAGTACTGCAAGTGTGATATGGAGACCAGAACTGTGCACAGTGCTCCAAGTGTGATATGGAGACCAGAACTGTGCAAAGTACTGCAAGTGTGATATGGAGACCTGAACTGTGCACAGTACTCCAAGTGTGATATGGAGACCAGAACTGTGCACAGTGCTCCAAGTGTGATATGGAGACCTGAACTGTACTCAGTACTCCAAGTGTAGTCTAGCCAAGGTTGGCGTAATATCTTACTTATTGTTATTTTGCCCTTCACCTGTAGGAAAGACCTGACTTTTCAGAACTGGTTACCAATTTGGAGGAGTGCCTTTGCAACGTAGAGGTAAGAATGGATGAGTAACTATATCAAGTGGATCTTTGTTGAATTAGACGGATGATCTTCAGTGGGCAATTGGGATTTTTCTTAGCCTTGACATTCCTTACAGTTTCTCCTATCTTTATCATCTAAAGTCTCCTTCTTCCTTCTCCTTGGATCCAGCTGATGTCCCCGGCCTCCAGTAACAGCAGCGGCTCCCTATCGCCCTCATCGTCCTCCGACTGCCTGATGGCCCGCGGGGGGCCGGGCAGGAGTCACGTGGCGGCTCTGCGTACCCGCTTCGAGCTGGAGTACGCCCTGAATGCGCGGGCGTACGCGGCCTGGTCTCAGAGGTAAGCCGCGACGGGCGACGAGACTCTGGGCGAGGCACTGCTTCAACGTAACGTGCCTTTAACAAGGGTACCCAAGACTTAAAAATACATAGCCCCAAATCTCCTCAGGGCTGGTTGGAAAACGGCGCCGAAGTGGTTGCACCAATTAAGCGATTCCGCGATCAGCGAAACCTCCACCAGCCCCTCGCAGCAGCTTAGAAATCACTAGATGAAAAAGATCTTCTACTTCGCCTTCTACCATCCTTGATACGACAATAATAGAGTTGTTGACTAATCATAGCAATGAATCTCTATCAATTTGCTTATAAGTGTCAGCCGTGGCTCAGTGGGCAGCACTCTCACTTCTGAGTCAGAAGGTTGTGGGTTCAGAGTCCAACTCCAGAGCCTTGGCCACGTAATCCAGGCCGAGCGAGCGCTGCACGGTCGGCCGAGCGAGCGCTGCACGGTCGGCCGAGCGAGCGCTGCCTTGTCGACCGAGACGTTAAACCGAGGTCCCGTCCGCCCACTCAGGTGGGTGTAAAGGATCCCACGGCCACTATTTCGAAGAAGGGCAGGGGAGTTACCCCTGGTGTCCTGGGCCAATATTTATCCTTCAATCAACATCACAGAAAACAGATGATCTGCTCATTATCACATCGCTGTTTGCGGGAGCTTGCTGTGGGCAAATTGGCTGCCGCGTTTCCCACATTACAACAGGGACCACACTTCAAAAAAAGTCCTTCATTGGCTGTAAAGCGCTTTGGGATGTCCTGAGGTCGTGACAGGCGCTATAGAAATGCAAGTTCTTTTTATTACCGTATGATTCACATTGAATATACTGGAAATTACATCAATTCAGTCATTTCAGGAAAGTTGTCTGTGTCATTCACATTGGGGACTTGAATCTGGCCTGGGATAACTTGGTATTAGACAAGGTTTCTTCATGTAGTTATTTCCTTTTAGCCTGTCAGGCTGCAACTGGGGTCCCTAGCAACCGTCTCCGTGTACACAGTAACAAGTGGATTCCCTGTGCCATGTTTAAACAAATGTAGTCTCTAGACACGCTACCAACCTGGGCGGAGAGACAACCCTTGAATTGGTGTTTGTATTGGAAGCAGTCTCAGGAAACACTGTGTGCTTGTCTGCGTATCTACAACAGCTCACCTCTGCCTCGCCTGTTGATTCACAGACCGCTGGAAAGAAAGACTTTGCATTTCTGTAGCACCTTTCTCGACCTCACCACGTCCCAAAGCCGTTCACAGCTGCACTTTTCAATTGTAGTCCCTGGCACCCCGCGGACCCACCACCAACGTTCCCCCTAATTCTTTTTGGGTGCGTGGCCCCTTTAAAGGGCTGCGCCCCAGTCACAGTTTCGCGCACGCACAGAATTTTAACGTTGGAAAAGCCGGTCCCGGGTTGCGCGGGACCGACAGACAGCCGTGCGGCCGCGCAGCTTGGGTGAGAGCGTTGCCCACCGCCCTCCGCGATTGCGACCCCCCCATCCCCCAGCGATTTACCTCGCCGCGCCAGCCCCAGCCCCAGCCCCAGCCCGATCTTGTGGCCGGGGAGTGGTGGGGCGGCCTCCTAAACCGTGAGGGGGGTCTCTTCGACACCCCACCCACCCCGCACCAGACGGGTGGCCAACTAGACTCGCTCCCAAGGACGGTTGCCCAAAAGTGAAGGGCGATCCCAAGAAGACAAGGAAGGGTGAGAGAGAGAGAGAGAGAGGGGGGGTCACTGTAGGGTATAAAGGTGAGAGTGCACTGCATTACAGGGGGTACAGTGTAAACTTAAGATCAACCTCAGGGTTCACTCCAGCGAGCTGACCTCATGTAAGTCACGGTCGTGTGTTTACTAGGATTGATGTATCAACCTTATAACAACAACTTGCATTTATATAGCGCCTTTAACACAGTAAAACGTCCCAACGTGTTTCAGAGGAGCGATTATCAAACAAAATTTGACACCGAGCCACAAGGAGATATTAGGGCAGGTGGCCAAAAGCTTGGTCAAAGAGGTCGGTTTTAAGGAGCATCTTAAAGGAGGAGAGAGAGGCCGAGAGGTTTAGGGAGAGAATTCCAGAGCTAGGGCCCAGGCAACAGAAGGCACGGCCGCCAATGGTGGGGCGAAAGGAGTGGGGGATGGACAAGAGGCCAGAATTGGAGGAGAGCAGAGATCGTGGGGGGGGGGTGGTGTAGGGCTGGAGGAGGTTACAGAGATAGGGAGGGGCGAGGCCATGGAGAGATTTGAAAACGAGGATGAGCATTTTAAAATCAAGGCGTTGCCGGACCGGGAGCCAATGTCGGTCAGTGAGCACAGGGGGTGATGGGTGAACGGGACTCGGTGCGAGTTAGGACACAGGGCAGCAGAGTTTTGGATGAGCTCTAGTTTACGGAGAGTGGAAGATGGGAGGCTGGCCAGGAGAGCAAGAAGTCGGTAGAGGACAGAATATCTGCTAATCTTGTATTTCCTAATAAAGTTGCTGACACTCGATGATAATATTGCTGTGAGCTAGAATGCGCTGCCTGAAAGGGGTGTGGAAGCAGATTCAATAGGAACTATGGAAAGGGGAATTGGCTTTTTTTGACTGCTCACGAGGAACACCAGTCTCTTCAGATTCCTGTTGGAAAACATGAGTGGCCACGGGCAGGATCGATTTCTTTCATTGTGCGCAGAGCTGTGTGAGGACTATTGTGTTATTGAGTGATAAGGTTTTAAAAACAGTGGAGCTGCCAGTAATGGTATTCACTGTGGAGAAACAAAAGAGGACGCTCACAGTATAAAGCTTACCTGTCGTAAAGAGAGTCACCTAATGACCACAGCTACCTTGACGTCCTTTCATTCTGCGTTGCCCGCTGGCGTGTCACAGGGAGAGTGCGCGCTCTTTGAAATGTATCTGTGGAAATAGAGGTCTGAATCTCTCAGAGAGACGGCCTCAGCTCAGCGAACGGGGTCGGGTTTCCGTCTCGAGTTTCAATGTGATCGCAGCCAGCTCCTGATACCTGAGACCATGTGTGAACTTTTCCAGTGACACAGACCAGGCGGCAGACAGTCCGGTTACTGCTGGCGAGTGTATCGGATTGTCTGGACGTGGAGGGAAATCGGCCGCATTCCCCTCCGGGCGTCAGACCTTCCCCCACCGCCCAGTTTTTCTCTGCTTCCCGCACCCATGCGATCAGTATGAAAGAAAGAACTGGCATTTCTATAGCACCCTTCATGACCTCAGGATGTCCCAAAGCGCTTCACAGCCAATGAAGTACGTTGTTGAAGTGCAGTCGCTGTTGTAATGTAGGAAACGCGGCAGCCGTGGCTCAGTGGGCAGCACCCTCGCCTCTCGCCTCCGAGTCAGAAGGTCGTGGGTTCGAGTCCCACTCCAGGGACTTGAGCATAAAAATCTAGTCTGACACTCCCAGTGCAGTACTGAGGGAGTGCTGCACTGTCGGAGGGGCAGTACTGAGGGAGTGCTGCACTGTCGGAGGGGCAGTACTGAGGGAGTGCTGCACTGTCGGAGGGGCAGTACTGAGGGAGTGCTGCACTGTCGGAGGGGCAGTACTGAGGGAGCGCTGCACTGTCGGAGGGGCAGTACCGAGGAAGCGCTGCACTGTCGGAGGGGCAGTACCGAGGGAGCACCGCACTGCTTTGGGGCAGGACTAAGGGAGTGCTGCACTGTTGGAGGTGCCGTTATTAACGTCTCATCCAAAAAATGGCACCTCCGACAGTGCAGCGCTCCCTCAGTACTGCCCCTCCAACATTGCAGCGCTCCCTCAGTACTGTCCCTCCGACAGTGCAGCGCTCCCTCAGTACTGCCCCTCCAACATTGCAGCGCTCCCGCAGTACTGCCCCTCCAACATTGCAGCGCTCCCTCAGTACTGCCCCTCCGACATTGCAGCGCTCCCTCAGTACTGCCCCTCCGACATTGCAGCGCTCCCTCAGTACTGCCCCTCCGACATTGCAGCGCTCCCTCAGTACTGCCCCTCCGACATTGCAGCGCTCCCTCAGTACTGCCCCTCCGACAGTGCAGCGCTCCCTCAGTACTGCCCCTCCGACAGTGCAGCGCTCCCTCAGTACTGCCCCTCCAACATTGCAGCACTCCCTCAGTACTGCCCCTCCGACAGTGCAGCGCTCCCTCAGTACTGCCCCTCCGACAGTGCAGCGCTCCCTCAGTACTGCCCCTCCGACAGTGCAGCGCTTCCTCGGTACTGCCCCTCCAACATTGCAGCGCTCCCTCAGTACTGCCCCACCGACAGTGCAGCGCTCCCTCAGTACTGCCCCTCCAACAGTGCAGCACAGGGTAGATGCTGAGAGGTTGTTTCCCCTAGCTGGGGTGTCTAGAACCAGGGGTCACAGTCTCAGGATAAGGGGTCAGCCATTTAGGACTGAGATGAGGAGGAATTTCTTCACTCAGAGGGTGGTGAATCTTTGGAATTCTCTGCCCCAGAGGGCTGTGGAGGCTGAGTCGTTGAGTATATTCAAGGCTGAGATCGATAGATTTTTGGATATTAAGGGAATCAAGGGATATGAGGAATGGCGGGAAAGTGGAGATGAGGTCGAAGATCAGCCATGATCTCATTAAATGGCGGAGCAGGCTCGAGGGGCCGAATGGCCGACTCCCGCTCCTATTTCTAGAAAATGACACTAAAGCTGCTGAAATGCTGTAGGGATGCAGGTCAGGATTACACAGGACTCTGGTCTCACACTATGCCCTTCGAGCAACTAAAAATAGGCAATAATTGTGCCCTTTCCAGTGCAGCCCATATCCTGAGAACAACTTTGTGAAAAAAGTCTTCAAATCCGTTGTGTTTCCTTCATTTCAAAATCATGAAGGGTTTGATCGAGTAAATAAGGAGAAACTGTTTCCAGTGGCAGGAGGGTCGGTAACCAGTGGACACAGATTGAAGGGAATTGGCAAAAGAACCAGAGGGGAGATGAGGAGAATGTTTTTACGCAGCGAGTTGTTGTGATCTGGAATGCGCTGCCTGAAAGGGCGGTGGAAGCAGATTCAATAATAACTTTCAAAAGATGCTGAATCGTTGAGTATATTCAAGACAGAGATCGATAGATTTTTGGACTCTCGGGGAATCAAGGGATATGGGGATCGGGCGGGAAAGTGGAGTTGAGGTCGATGATCAGCCATGATCTTACTGAATGGCGGAGCAGGCTCGAGGGGCCGAATGGCCGACTCCTGCTCCTATTTCTTCTGATCTTCTGTTCAAAAAGGAATTGGATATATACTGGAAAAGGAAAAAATTGCAGGATCAGTGGGGAAAGAGCAGGGGGGAGTTGGACTAATTGGAAAGTTCGACCAAAGAGCCAGCACAGGCACGATGGGCCGTATGGCCTCCCTCTGTGCTGTGAGATTCTCTGATTCTAATATTTTTGTCCCCAGTGGCACTGAGCGTCGTTCTTCCCAAGGATTCCCTCTGGAGGACCTCAGGAAGAATCTGCAGTACCCGCCAATGGATGTAAATGGTAAGTGGCATCGTTCCTATTTTCAGCTATCGCACAGCTAGATTGCCAGATTGCCACCCTTGCAGCCATGGTTCGTAGGCCGTTGGTGACAATACTGGACTAGTAACCATCAGCCATGGCTCAGTGGCTAGCACTCATGCCTCCGAGTCAGAAGGTCATGGGCTCAAGTCCCACTCTGGAGACTCGAGCGTCGGGGCAGTACTGAGGGGGTGTTGCACTGTCGGAGGGGCAGTACTGAGGGAGCGCTGCACTGTCGGAGGGGCAGTGCTGAGGGAGTGCTGCACTGTCGGAGGGGCAGTACTGAGGGAGCGCTGCACTGTCGGAGGGCCAGTACTGAGGGAGTGCTGCACAGTCGGAGGGGCAGTACTGAGGGAGTGCTGCACTGTCGGAGGGTCAGTACTGAGGGAGTGCTGCACTGTCGGAGGTGCCGCCTTTCAGATAGAAACATAGAAGAAACATAGAAGATAGAGCAGGAGTAGGCCATTCGGCCCCTCGAGCCTGCTCCGCCATTCGATGAGATCATGGCTGATCATCCAAACTCAGTACCCTGTACCTGCCTTCTCCCCATATCCCTTGATACCTTTAGCTTTAAGAAATATATCTAACTCATTCTTGAATATATTTAATGACTTGGCCTCAACTACCTTCTGTGGTAGAGAATTCCACAGGTTCACCACTCTCTGGGTGAAGAAATTCTTCCTCATTTCTGTCCGAAATGGCTTACCCCTTATCCTTAGATTATGACCCCTGGTTCTGGACTCTCCGACCATCGGGAACATTCTTCCTGCATCTAGTTTGTCCAGACCTGTCAGAATTTTATAAGTTTCAATGAGATCCCCTCTCATTCTTCTATACTCCAGCGAGTATAAGCCCAATCGACCCAATCTCTCCTCATATGTCATTCCTGCCATCCCAGGTATCAGCCTTGTGAATCTTCGCTGAACTCCTTCCATGGCAAGAACATCCTTCCTCAGATAACTGCACACAGTACTCAAGGTGTGGTCTCACCAAGGCCCTGTACAGATGAGATGTTAAACCGAGGCCCCGTCTGCTCTCTCAGGTGGCTGTAAAAGATCCCATGGCATTATTTTGAAGAAGAGCAGGGGGGAGTTCTCCCCCAGTGTTCTGGCCAATATTTATCCCTCAACCAACATCACTTAAGCAGGTGATCTGGTCATTAATCTCATTGCTGTTTGTGGGAGCTTGCTGTGCGCAGATTGAGTGTCGCGTTTCCTACATTACAACAGTGACGACACTTCACAAGTACTTCATTGGCTGTGAAGCAGTTCAGGATGTCCTGAGGTGGTGAAAGGCGCTATAGAAATGCAAGTTCTTTCATTAGAATATGGAATGTGTTACTGCAAGGGGCTGTTGAGGCAGAGACCAGATCATCATTAAAAGGGGAATTGGATAAATATTTGAAAAGGAAGAATATAAAAGGATAAAGGGAAAAAGGCAAGGAAATGTGATTAAAGTAGACCACCCTGGTTGAATGGCCTCCTTGTAATGCCTGTGATTCTAAGCCCAGGGACACTGCGAGCATGACTCCTTTCGATTTTGGAGTGCAGCTTTAAAATGATTCTTCCTTTATGTTGCAGGATATGTGTCGGACCCTCTCAGCACCATGCGGTACAATTCCTGCAGCAGTGGGAGTTTCGAAGACAGCTCCTGAGATCTCACGGCATCGTTTTATGGCTGAATAAATCCCCGGCGGGTGAGGGATTAACTGACAGAGGAGCAGGAGGAGGCGGAACTGCTGAATCCACAACAAGCAACAGCATTAAATACCAGTGAGGCAGGGAATGTCGCCGAGTGTTTCGGTCTCAATTGTCACACATCTAATCCCTCGCTGTTAATTTTGTTGAACTCTCATATTCACTAATACAGAATTACACAGAATGCACAGCACAGAAACAGGCAAATCGGCCCAACTGGTCCATGCCGGTGTTTATGATCCACACCAGCCTCCTCCCACCCCTCATCATCTCCCCCTATCACCATATCCTTCTATTCCTTTCTCCCTCATGTGTTTATCCAGCCTCCCCTTAAATGTATCTCTGCTGTTCGCCTCAACCACTCCCTGTGGTAGCCAGTTCCACATTCTCACCACTCTCTGGGTAAAGAAGTTTCTCCTGAATTCCCGATTGGATTTATTAATTAGTGACTATCTTAAATTTATGGCCCCTAGTTCTGGTCTCCCCCACAAGTGGAAACATCTTCTCTCCGTCTATCCTATCAAACCCTTTGATAACAAAGACCTCTATCAGGTCACCCCTCAGCCTTCTCTTTTCTAGAGAAAAAAGCCCCAGCCTGTTCAATCTTTCCTGATAGTTATACCATAAGAACATAAGAATTAGGAGCAGGAGTCGGCCATACGACCCCTCGAGCCTGCTCCGCCATTCAATAAGATCACGGCTGATCATCGACCTCAACTCCACTTTCCCGCCTGATCTCCGTATCCCTTGATTCCCCTGGAGTCCAAAAATCTATCGATCTCAGCCTTGAATAGACTCAACGACTCAGCATCCACAGCCCTCTGGGGCAGAGAATTCCAAAGATTCACAATATCCTCTCATCCTTGTAAAATGTGATAGCGTGCTGTCTAAACTGAAACAAACTACAGCTTTTATCAATCGGTTAATTAACTCGCTGCAAAGATTGTGTGGCAATCAACATAGAAAGATGGAACTTGCATTTCTACAGCGTCTTTCACCACCTCAGGACGTCCCAAAGTGCTTTACAGCCAATTAAGTACTTTTGAAGTGTAGTCACTGTTGCAATGTAAGAAACACAGCAGCCAATTTGCGCACAGCAAGCTCCCACAAACAGCAAAGAATTATTACGCAGAATGTACAGCCCAGAAACAGGCCATTCGGCCCAACTGGTCCGTGCCGGTGTTTCTGCTCCACTCGAGCCTCCTCCCACCCCTCTTCATCTCACCCCATCACCATATCCTATTCCTTTCTCCCTCATGTGCTTATCCAGCTTCCTCTTAAATGCATTAATGTAAAAATGATCAGCTAATCTGTTTTAGTGATGTTGGTTGAGGGATAAATATTGGCCCCAGGACACCGGGGAGAACTCCCCCCCCTGCTCTTCTTCGAAATAGTGCCGTGCGATCTTGATAAGAGGGCAGACGGGGCCTTATCCAAAAGGCTGCACCTCTAACTCTGTAAATAAGGGAAGCTTGGCTGATTTTTCACCTTCTCAGCCTAAAGGGTTTTGATAGGATAAATAGGGGGAAACTGTTTCCAGTGGCAGGAGGGTCGGTAACCAGAGGACACAGATTGAAGGGAATCGGCAAAAGAACCAGAGGGCAGATGAGGAAATTATTTCTTTACGCAGCGAGTTGCTGTGATCTGGAATGCGCTGCCTGAAAGGGCGGTGGAAGCAGATTCAATAGTAACTTTCAAAAGGGGAATTGGATAAATATTTGAAAAGGATAAATTTGCAGGGCTGTGGGGAAAGAGCAGGGAGTGGGACTAATTGGACAGCTCTTTCCAAGAGCCGGCACAGGCACAATGGGCCGAATGGCCTCCTCCTGTGCTGTGTCATTCTGTGATTCGATGAAAGGTACTGAAATGAGACAGCCAAGATCTCAACACAGGCTGAAAGTTGAACCTGGGCCCTTGGGGTCCATTCAGCTCAGCACTACCAAGCAAAGTTTAATCCACAATTGGGGCATTCTGTGAGGCTCTGCTGTTGTCTGGACTCCACACTAAACAGGAGAGTGGGCCCTTTAAGGACAAGGGCAGCAGGTGCATGGGAACACCATCACCTCCAAGATCCCCTCCAAGTCACACACGCCATCCTGATTTGCACATATATTGTCGCTGGGTCAAAATCCTGGAACTCCCTCCCTAACAGCACTGTGGGAGTACCTTCACCACACGGACTGCAGTGGTTCAAGAAGGCGGCTCACCACCACCTTCTCAAGGGGCAACTAGGGATGGGCAATAAATGCTGGCCTTGCCAGCGACGCCCACATCCCGAGAATTAATGAAAAGAGAAGTTAGCTGTTTAATTCTAAAGCCCCAAGGTGTCGACCTGCATGGTCACACTCCACCGCGGAGTGAAGCCTCACCAGATTAGGTTATTGGAGGAGTGGCTCGCCTGAACTCTGCCGCAGGCTGTGGGGACAGAGTGAATCGGACAATCAGCAACCCAGTCTCGATTCCCAGCATCCCGACTGTTTGATTGCGAGGTCCCAACATCTGTGTGGTGGGGAGACCATTGGAAGATTCACCACTTAGTGTCGATGGTGAGAACATATGTTCGTGGGAAAATAAAGTTGCTATAAAGATTATTTTCAACCATTTTTGGAATATTTCGGGATGCAGTATATGAATCATTTGAGACATGACGTGAGTGTAGCGCGTCTTCGGAGGAACAGGTGACTTTGGAACTATGGTTCCCAAAGCTCTACACCACTGGGATTTTTAAAATTCTCATCCTTGTTTTCAAATCCCTCTGTGGCCTCGCCCCTCCCTATCTCTGTAATCTCCTCCAGTCCCGCAACCCTCCCAGATCTCTGCGCTCCTCCGATTCTGGCCATTTGCACACCCCTGATTTTCATCGCTCCACCATTGGCGGCCGTGCCTTCAGCTGCCTGGGCCCTAAGCTCTGGAATTCCCTCCCTAATCCTCTCTGCCTCTCCGCTTCTCTCTCCTCCTTTAAGACGCTCCTTAAAACCTACCTCATTGACCAAGCTTTTGGTCACCTGTCCTAATATCTCCTTATGTGGCTTGGTGTCAAAATTTGATTGATTACGTTCCTGTGAATCGCCTTGGGATGTTTTACTACGTTAAAGACGCTGTATAAATCCAAATTGTTGTTTAGCTCACTTCATGTCTGGGTCTGTTGTCGACTCATTGATCGAGATTGATCGCTGTGATTGGTCAATAACTCCATTATCATTGTATCATGTGACTGCCGGGATGGTCGAAGGTAAACTCGATGGACCCGGGTATCTTTTCGTCTAGCAATTCCTACGTTCCTATTTTAAGTCTTCACTTCAGTTAAGAAGAGATTTTCACCAAATAAGGAGAAACATAGCTTTAAAATTCACTGGCATTTTGCCAAATCATATTGCCAATGGTATCATCCGTTGCTCAGTGAGTACAGCTCTCGGCTCTGAGTCAGAAGATTGCGGGTTCGAGCCCCACTCCAGAGACTTTACACACATAATCTAGCCTGACACTCCAGTGCAGTACTGAGGGAGCGCCGCACTGTCGGGGGGGCAGTACTGAGGGAGCGCCGCACTGTTGGAGGGGCAGTACTGAGGAAGCGCTGCACTGTCAGAGGGGCAGTACTGAGGGAGTGCTGCACTGTCAGAGGGGCAGTACTGTGGGAGCACTGCAGTGTCGGAGGGGCAGTACTGAGGGAGCGCTGCACTGTCAGAGGGGCCATATTTCAGATGAGATGTTAAATCGAGGCCCCGTCTGCTCTCTCAGGTGGATGGCACTATTTTGAAGATGAGCAGCTGAGTTCTCCCTGGTATCCTGGCCAATATTTATCCCTCAACCACCTCACTCAAAAAACCAGATTGTCTGCTAGTTGTCACTTTGCTGCTTGTGGGAGCTTGCTGTGTGCAAATTGGTTGCTGCATTTCCTACATTACAACAGTGACTACACTTCAAAAAGTATTTCATTGGCTGTAAAGCGCTTTGGGACATCTGAGATTGTGAAAGGCGCTATAGAAATGCAAGTTCTTCCTTTTCTTTATCTCTTAACAAGTCCGAACTCTTATATTTTATTCTTTGTAAACGTTTGTTTTGAGTAAGTTCCTCTCGGTTCAAAATCATTGACCAAAGACAGAAATGACCGAGGTAAATATCACAAAAAACAAGAAAGATTAAGTGAAGTAGCTCTGGCTTCCTGTGGCTCACCTTGTTTAAATAATGGATGAAGTCATCAGTCTGCAGACCTTTGTGCTCATTATGTTCCAACATAGAACGTTTGATGTGTGTAACGTTATCCACCTCCGTAACATCGCCCGTCTCTGTCCCGGAAAGAACAAAAGGGAAGGTCTGTGATCGGATGGAAGGCAGGAGAGATTAAGAGACAAAAGGGATGATGGTGCGAGGCAAAAGGAGATGGTAATGGGACAAGTTAAGAAACAAAAGATGACTCTAGATGAAGTGTAAATGGCAATGGCAGAATGATCGACATCTGCCATGTGAGAGAGGAAATGGCAGAGATTGATCCGTTGAATGTGAAGGCTGGTGAGGTGAAAGGTGAAGACAAGGGGAACCCTATCGTGGTTCCGGGAGGGAGGGGAAGGGGTGAGAGCAGAAGTGCGGGAAATAGAACGGACACGGTCAAGGGCCGTGTCAACCACAGTAGAGGGGAATCCTCGGTTGTGGGAAAAAGGAAGACGTCGTATGGAAGGTGGCATCGTCAGAGCAGATGCGGCGGAGATGGAGAAACTGGGAGAATGGAATAGAGTCCTTACAGGAGGCGGGGTGGGAGGCAGTGTAGTCCAGGTAGCTGTGGGAGTCAGTGAGCTTATAGTGAATGTTTGTCAATAGCTTATCCCCAGAGATGGAGACAGAGAAGTCGAGGAAGGGTAGGGAAGAGTCGGAGATGAACCATGTGAAGGTGAGGGAAGGGTGGAAATTGGAAACAAAGTGAATGAAATTATCTAGTTCAGGGCGAGAGCAGGAAACGGCACCGATACAGTCATCAATGTACCGGAAAAAGAGGTGAGGGAGGGGACCCGAGTAGGACTGGAACAAAGAATGTTCCACATATCCCACGAAAAGGCAGGCATAGCTTGGACCCATGCGGGTTCCCATAGCAACACCTTTAATTTGGAGGAAGTGAGTGGAGTCAGAGGAGAAGTTGTTCAATGTGAGAACAAGTTCATCCAGGCGGAGGAGGGTGGTGGTGGATGGGGACTGGTTGGGCCTCTGTTCAAGGAAGAAGCGGAGCGCCCTCAGGCCATCCTGGTGGGAGATGGAGGTGTAGAGGGATTGTACGTCCATAGTGAAAAGGAGACGGTTGGGACCAGGAAACTGGAAACTGTTAAAGTGGCGGAGGGCGTCGGAAGAGGCGCGGATGTAGGTGGGAAGAGACTGGACAAGGGGAGAAAAAATAGAGTCGAGATAGGAAGAGATAAGTTCCGTGGGACAAGAACAGGCTGAAACGATGGGTCTACCGGGGCAGTCCTGTTTGTGAATCTTTGGAAGGAGGTAGAACGGGCTGTGCGGGGTACGCTCTCTCCCAGCTTGCTCAGCTTAAAGAAAGGAAAAGGAACTTGCATTTATATAGCGCCTCAGGACGTTCCAGCGTGCTTTACAGCCAATGAAGTACTTGGAGTGTAGTCACTGTTGTATTGTGGGAAATGCGGCAGCCAATTTGGGCACAGCAAGCTCCCACAAACAGCAATGTGATAATGACCAGATAATCTGTTTTTAGTGATGTTGATTGAGGGATAAATATTGGCCAGGACACCGGGGAGAACTCCCCTGCTCTTCTTCAAAATAGCGCCATGGGATCTTTTACGTCCACCTGAGAGGGCAGATGGGGCCTCGGTTTAACGTCTCGTCCGAAAGACGGATCTGTTACCTGAGCTATCTTACATATATCTGTGGGGTCCCCTCCTAGACAACGCCTCTACAGGCCAAAGGGTCCAAAGCCCTGCCATTCCTCAGAGGTGCTACCACTCCAGATCCAGGAACCAGTGACAAAAGAACCAGAGGGGAGATGAGGAGAATGTTTTTATGCAGCGAGTTGTTGTGATCTGGAATGCGCTGCCTGAAAGGGCGGTGGAAGCAGATTCAATAATAACTTTCAAAAGGGAATTGGAGAAATACTAGAAAAAGAAAAATTAGCAGGGCTATGGGGGAAAGAGCAGGGGGAGTGGGACTAATTGGAGAGCTCGACCAAAGAGCCGGCACAGGCACGATGGGCCGAATGGCGTCCTTCTGAGCTGTGTGATTCTATGATTCTAACCCTGTTTACACATCGAATCTGGGCCCGTGTTCCTTTCCTTTGAGACGAGGGATCAGACTCCTGGCCCACCGTCAGACCTCGTGTCTCCGTGTCCACACACACAGACAGCAGTGTTGGGCTCTCGGTTGTTTTCGATGTTGTACATTTAGGAACGAAAAAATGAGCAAAGTAAACAGAATTCACGAAGCCCAATGAAAGAGCTGGTGGTACCCGGAGGAGAGATGGAGACTGGGAGCTGAGATTAATTCCATGGAAGTACTGGGAGGACCTGTCACAGTGTGAAATCAGCCAGCCCCATTGATGCAAATTACATTGGGAATTCAAACTGATTCAGCGCAAGAACAGGAGCTTAACTGCTCAGTCCTGAGCCGAGCTTCAGACCCCAACTTGATGCAAATAATAATGTTGTAGAGTCAACAGTGGCCAAAGGCAACTCTCAAATGGATGTTACAGTGAGCAACTGTGCATTGATAATCAGGAAATGTGCCCTAGTAAGATTGCATTCCCAATTCATCACTCGATATGCTATTGAAATGTAGAGAATAACTTGTTAACCTGTCCTGCCAACTTTAAAGGTTTGGGCACAAACACCCCCAGGTTTCTCTGTTCCTGCACCCCCTTTAAAATCGTACCATTTAGCTTGTATTCAATCTCCTCATTCTTCCTACCAAAATGTATCACCTCACACTTCTCTGCATTGAATTTCATTGGCCATGTGTCCACCCATTCCACCAGCCTGTCTATGTTCTTGGAGTCTGTCACTATCTTCCTCACTGTTCACTATACTTCCAAGTTTTGTGTCATCTGCAGATTTCAAAATTGTGCCCTGTACCCCCCAAGTCCAAGTCATTAACGTACGTTAAAAACAGCAGTGGTTCCGAGTACTGAACCCTGGGGAACTCCACTGTACACCTCCCTCCAGTCCGAGAAACAGCCATTCACCACAACTCTCTGTTTGCTATCCCTCAGCCAGTTTTGTATCCATGCTGCTACTGTTGTGAATAGAATAGAATAAAATTCAATCTTACAACACAAAAGGAGGCCATTCGGCCCGTCGTGCCTGTGCCGGCTCTTTGAAAGAACTCTCCAATTTAGTCTGTAAGATTCACACATAGATTACCCAAAGGGTCTTAGGAGTTGTAAGGCTTTTTATTAGAGAGCTACAGTTTAGGCATAGTCAGATATTACTACATGCGATTGAAACAGATACAGTGGACATACAACCCGTGACAGATGGGGGCGATCTACGGCCCCGCGACGGACTGGACGGAGCGAAATGACCGGACGGACGGACGGACGTCGATGAATATTGACGGATGTCTCTGTCTGCAACAATGGTCACTTCTGTTGGGTCTCTCCTCGAGCTGTCGGAGGTGTTAGGCTGTCAGCCAGCACCTCAGGGGTCGAGTCTAATCAGAGTGTTAAGCTGAAGCTAGCATTTCATCCACTCCGAGGAAGTCCTTCCTCTCAACACCTAGCTTCTCTCTCTCTCTCTTGCCCATTTTTATATCTTATTTTGGTGGGCTGGGATCACAGATGTCTATCATTTTTCATTCACCTCATGACTTTTATCACCATGGCAAAGGTACTTCCTGACCATCTTAGTAAATTTTTTATTATGGTTAAGAATGTTTAAGAAAGGAGGGAGAGAGAAAACGGGGAACTACAGGCCAGTTAGCCTGACATCAGTAGTAGGGAAAATGCTAGAATCTATTATTAAGGATGTGGTAACAGGGCACTTAGAAAATAATAATATTATTCGGCAGAGTCAACACAGATTTATGAAAGGAAATCATGTTTGACAAATCTGTTAGAGTTTTTTGAGGATGTAACTAGCAGAATAGATAAGGGGGAAGCAGTGGATGTAGTGTATTTGGATTTTCAGAAGGCATTCGATAAGGTGCCACACAAGAGGTTATTAAACAAAATTAGGGCTCATGGGATTGGGGGTAATAAACTAGCATGGACTGAGGATTGGTTAACGGACAGAAGACAGAGAGTGGGAATAAACGGGTAATTTCTTCACTCAGAGGGTGGTGAATCTTTGGAATTCTCTACCCCAGAGGGCTGTGGAGTATCAGTCGTTGAGTATATTCAAGACAGAGATCGATAGACTTTTGAATATTAAGGGAATCAAGGGATATGGGGATAGTTCAGGAAAGTAGAGATGAGGTAGAAGATCAGCCATGATCTTATTGAATGGCAGAGCAGGCTCGAAGGGCCAAATGACCTAATCCTGCTCCTTGTTCTTATGTTCTTATGTTTTGCTTATTCGGCTGACTGGTTCCCTGCTGTCTCCCTGATCAGTCTTGCTATGTCTGCTTGTGCTTGTGTTGACCGAAGGCCTCTCTCTGTTCTTATCTGATGTAATTGGAATTCTTTCTGGGTGATCAGTCAGTGGGTTCACAGATCTATTTCCTACGGAATCATTAAACATCTTATAACTTGCAACTTTCTTTAAGATTGAATGTTTCTTACAATTCCCAACTTTGAGAAGGAAATATCCTTATTGACTTCTCACAACCGACTCTTGACTAATCTAGCTAGTTGTAAGTTAATACCATTCGTGCCCAGAGATGCTGGCTGGCATTATAAGCTACTCCCCACCACTCGTGGTCCCCTAATTTACTTATCGCTTTCTCAACTTGGGCGTTAGTTAGTAGGGAGACTCAGAAATGAAGATTTTCCCCTTCCTTACAGTCCATTCTTTTGAGGGGGAGGAGCAACCTCCGACCCTTCACACAGGTTCAGTTCACTGTTCCGGTGTTCCAATTCTGCCCCGCCTGGGGTATCCTCTGTTTCTTCTATCTTTCCTGATCTTACTCAGCCTGGAGTCTCCTCTACATTGCTTTGGATCTTCTCTTTCGGTGTGCTCAATGAACTTGTTAGTGATGGTTAATCATAGGCATAAGTACACAATTGGCTTGTGCATCAAAGTCTTACTACATGGGTTACATATATCAAATACACTATCATTACAAGTTGGAGAACTATCAGAGCGTGTGAAATAATACGAACCGAAGGGTGTGCTGATATATTAAAATGAGAAGTCGCACAACACCAGGTTATAGTCCAACAGTTTTATTTGAAATCACAAGCTTTCGGAGCTTACGTGGCCCCTTCCTCACCTGAGGAAGGGGCCACGTAAGCTCCGAAAGCTTGTGATTTCAAATAAAACTGTTGGACTATAACCTGGTGTTGTGCGACTTCTCATTTTTGTCCACCCCAGTCCAACACCGGCATCTCCGCATCATGACCACTGATATATTAAGCCCAATATCCCACCAGTGTGAGTCGTCCCCTATACTGTCAACTTCAATATCTATTCTCGAATTGTCTTGCTCCAAAACATAAGCTTTAGGGAGGAGTTCAGTCACATCACAAGCTCACTGAAACCCTCAGACAACAGGGGAATGTATTACCCGAATTGTGCCACATAATTGTGCAGCTCATACTTAAGTATCTCATTTACTGTCAGTTTCACTTGAGCAGAAGTTTTGATATTGAGTAAAATGTGTTGGTTGATTGTTGTGGGTAGATGTGGTGTGAAGCAGAAACTGGGGCTATTAATGGGACAGGTCCTGTTAGACCCGTAAAGCATGGTAGTTGCGGTAGTAGTGACACAGGAGGCACCACCAAAACCACCTCATACTGGATTCGTCCTGGTTTTTCCCACGCTCTGTTATCTACAAAACACAATTATTACAGTCACAGTTAAATTCAGTCTTACAATCATTTCACACGACAGCACAGTTTAACATCTAATCAACAAGTCATGGACTTAAAAGATTCTCCGGATCTCTCTTTTACTCGTATCCATCTTGTGGATAATTCTTACTAAACATGATTTCTCCTTAGCCCTCAATTGTCCCAATCCAGATTCTGTGTAACTCTCCACTTCAACTTCAATTTCAATCCCTCTAACAGGTACCAGTGTGTTTAACTCTATTCTGATTGTTTCATTAATTAGATAGTTTCTCGATGGAGTATGTGTCAAAAGTTGTCTCACTCTCCTGAGCCACATTCACCATTTCATGTCTTGCTGTTGTCAAGTTACTGAGCATGTCTGAGACCAGTTCTTCAGAGCAGATTCACCATGCATTTTCGGACGGTAATTGCTTCATATGTAACAAATCACATTTGCACACTCACATCGGTATCTCAATATCGTGCCACACATGCCATCCGATACAAGCTATTCTCGGGCTTTCAGGTGATCCTGTCAAAAGATTGTAGTCGTCTGGAGAGCTTTGCTCATCTTCCTCTGCATGGTCCCGATGTCTTGGGTAGTTTTCCAGGCTATCAAATTCAGTTTTCTTAAAAAGTTCATTATCGGCAGGGACACAAATGTCTCCAAGAGAAAGCTATCAATTTACTATTCGTAACTACACTTCCCTGACTTTCACTAGAAAGTTAGGAAAATTCCCATTTGGTGGTGTAATTTTCTTGTTTCAATCTTACACCATAAGTGGGGCATTCCATTAATCATTATTCATGAGCATCTGGAGGAACTTTACTGTCCAACACAATATTAAAGATAGAAAACACAGATCAAAGTTGTTTGGTGAACCAGTTAAAAAACCCAGCTGCCAGCGGAAAGGGTTAACTCCTTTGCAGGTTTATAAAGCGGTGGAGCAAAGATTCTTATTAACTAAACACCATACAGAACAGAAAAAAACAGAAAATAAAACAGTAAGCTACATCATATTTCTCTTTGTTCTTTCTTCAGAGGCCTTTTCAAATGACTGTAAAAATACTGAACACAACCAGAGAAAAATTAGCTTTCACATTTAAACTAAACAAATCAAACTGCTTTGGAAAATTTCACCACAGCAACCGCGACTTAGACTGAAACTTAATCTTTTGTTAAACAAACGTTTTGTTTTTCTCAGTTTTTCTACACCAGCTTAACTTGAATTGTAGTTCAAAGTTTTTTTCCAATTCTGGGTGCACAATCTTAGTCGCACCTTCTTAAAACTTCCAAAATCCAAGACAAGACTACAAAGGGTTAAACGGCTTTTAGCACAGAAAAGCGGGTGGGGCTAAAACAAACATAACAGACACTTTCTTTTAAAGACTGTCTTTCAGACGAAAGGAATACTGTAACTTCTTAAACATTCATAGATGCTTTGTAAAAAGACATTAACGTTCACACTGAGAACAAAAGAAAACCTGGAGAACAGCAGAAAAGAGGCACGATCTTCCCTTTTTTTCCTTTATTCCATCATAATTATTTTATCCTTTCTCCCATAAACCAATTTTCAATTTCTGATGCTTTCTACCGAATCTCATTCTGTACTGATTACTGCCACTGGGAATCTGGGAGAGTAGGGTGGGTGTCTCCCGAACCACCGGGGCACACATGGGGGTGACTGAGCTGAGTTTGCAACAGTCAATAGTCATCCGATAGTGTAGGCTTCGCAAAATCCCCCAGAAACTCAAACAGAACCCTAAGTGAAGTGATTTGAGGTAAAACCCTCAGTTTTGGACATTTTTAAAGATCACAAGAAGAAAACCCTGAGGAAAATGACTTTTCGAATCTTACTGTTGGGAAAGACACCTTTCACAGACACACAGGCTGCAGAGGGGCGTGGCCAGGCAGTGTAGTAAGCTGTCTGCAGTGTGTTTACACTGCCTTCCTATCAAGGAGGAAAAGACAAAACCCAAAAGCCTCACAACACATCGAAATATGAATAATCCAAGACCCCCTTTTGAAATCAATAAAACATTTAGTACTTCATCAAAAACCAATCAACCAGGTATCCACAGGACAGATTTAAAAGCCCGCCAATAGACCTAGGACAATAGGGTTGAGATTTGGCGCGTAGATAAGGCTTTGTTAAATCGGAAAACGATCAGGACATGTTTAACACTGAGTTAAAGCCATCGGAACTGGCAAGCCCGCCAAAACTAGACAATGGACTAAACAAGGCTCAATTGCAACCTAAAGGAAACCGTTTTAGTAAGGGCTTTTGGGCGCGAAAAAGACAATATAATTGAAGCCTGTCCCAAGACTCTTTCTCTTTTGGACTCGCTGACAACGCTGGCACAGCTCTCCCTGCTCCAGCAAAAATACCACAAGCCACTAGGAGGAAGGCCAACAAACAGACCATCGCACAAGAAGAAACCAGAGCGACTGCCTCAGTGACCATCGGACACCTCGCAGCAACAAGGGCCTTACGAAATCTTTTAATCAAAAGACTCTAAAATCCTGTCAAGGATTCGTTGGTGAGTATTATCCCTGATCCCCTGAAACCAAAAACCTAGCTAGATAGTGGGATCTTTGGGAGGGATAAGGTTTTTGTTTGGTATATTGTCATTCTCCCTCGTTTGTACCGTGTGCTCCCCAACCTGTGTTTAAGTATTAAGTGTGTTTTAAGTTTGTTACCTTTTTCTTTTAATAAAGTCAAAACTCTTTCATCAGAACCTGTTGTCTAATGCATTTTTGTTCACAACCCCTAAATAAGTCCAAAGTCTAGGAACCAGGGGCGTGGGAGCGAGTCGAACCGCTCACTGAGTCAGAAGGCGAAGGCTGACCCCACTACCATCCCCTGCAATAGTCACCCGGTTTTCTAACCAGCCAAACTGGGGAGTTAGTTGTGCCTTGAAGAAGATCACCCTGCTTTAACAATGACTCGATGGTGGCTCGAATATACGGTCCACTCTTTGCTGGGTACGAGTAACGAGTATTGTTTTACGGGAGAATGTACCGGTCCGTTGATCTCCTTGGGCTCAGTCACGCTTCCGCAATCAATTTATGCATTGCAAATGGGCCTGGGACAGACTCTCGGATTGCTTGTCCTTCCGGGTCATCGGAGGTGGCTGACTCGTACTCCTCGGTGTTTCTAACCGCGAATACCGAATGCGCGCTAGTTACCGGAGTAGGGGGTCTGTCCTTAAGGTTCCACCAGATACAATTGTTGGCAGAATCAATCACCGCTCAGTGCCTTTTTAGAGCGTCGCTACCCAGCAGTCCCTGCCCATTGTGCATAGACATAGAGATGGGAGACAGGGCAGTGACCCGAACCCCATCCATGCCTAATACCAAAGGAAGGGACCCCTGTATGGTTGTCTGTGTCGAATTGTCGGAGCCCGATAGAACTTGGGCACGCCCTTTGTAGGGTCGGGGTGGGGATCGTGAATGATGGTGGCGGAGGAGCCGGAGTCGACCAACATCAATTGTTGACGGGCTCCAGAATCAACAGTGTGGACTCCCGGTCTCCCACCACCATCGTATCGGATAGGGGAAGTCATCTCTCCCTGAGGGGCCTGCAGGAGTCAGAGGGGAGACGGAAGGTCTGCCGTTTGCTCGGGTTGTTGATGCACCGCGGCAACCGGTCGGGCTCCCTGGCCGATGGTCAAAGCCCCTAATGCTGCCTCCATCCCCTCTAATCGTCATTCGAGTGAGTCGGGGCCTGCCAGTCTGGGGGGGGGGGGGGGGGGGTTGTGACCATTGTTGCTCTGACGGGCATAGTGGCCTAGACGGTGGCGGAGATAGCAGCGCACCGCAGCACTTTTCCCTGGAGTTCTAGATGGCCCTGACTTTTGGTTAGGCAGCGGGCCCTCAACGGCCGCTACTGCAACCTTGGCAGGTGTCCTTGGGATATTGGCACGGGTCTGATCCCAAGCACTTCTGGCATGGGTGCATACGTGTTCCCACGAGGTGTCTTTGGAGACACGTTACGGACCAACGGTTGGAGGCCGTTCAAAAAGAGGGTTTTGAAGCCCGGGTTATTGAAGTAATTCCCTCCACCGCCCCTGGTGTGCTGGAGGATGCATGAAGTTTATGCGCAAAGACATTCGGGCTTTCGGTAGGGCCCTGTTTGGTGTTAGCTCGGAGCTGGTGAAAATCAATGCCCTCCTCCCCTAGTGTTTGGCATCGTTCGAACTCAATCTCACCGATTGTGCCCCCCCTCAGGATGTCCTGGTCTATTTCTTGTTTGAATCCTGAGGAACATGCATCCAGGGGGACCTGATTGAGCTCGCTCCCTTCTAGTTCTGGGTGGGTGATTATAAAAATCCTCCACCGCTGCCTGAAGTCGAGGGGGCTGGTGTTCATATCCACTGCCCCCAGGTTAGCCTTCAACCGCGGTAAGGGACCGATGCGTGGTTGTGGTAGCGGTTTCTGCCTCGCTACTAGTGGTTGGTGGTCGAGGAGGGTGCCTCGCCATTCGGGTCTCGGTCAGCCTGGCGCTTGGGCTGGCGAGCTGCCTTAGCTCGGGTGACCACACACACTGATATCGTCTCCCTCGCCTCGCCTTGCCATCCTTGTATGGTGGGGGCCGAGCAGAGGGAGTAGGGTCCTCAGCTAGATTGTCCCAGCAAAGGCCGGGATCTTTCGGTTTGATTTTGGAGACAGCAGCCACCACTGCCCATTGTTGGCCGATTGGTGCCGGCAGCTGTTGGATTTTTCTAAGCACGGGCTGTGGTCTGCTTCGGGGGTGGGGGCAGTGGTTTGGCACCGGTTTAATTCCCTTAACGCTCCCCTTGCATCCTCTAACTCCTCACGCAGTCTGGTGTTTTCTGCCTGGAGTTCAATATTCTGTTCGAGTATTTGATTCAGTTTCTTTGGTGTACACTGCATTTTGTCCTGAATCCTTTGCTCCCAGCACAACTGGTTGCGGAGGGCAGAAAGGTTCACTCGCCAATCACCTCTTTCTTCCCGCATCTGGCTTACTAAATCTTTTAACTCTTCAGTCTCCCTATTTAACTGGGCAGCGCACACGTGTGCCCCGTAAGCTCACCTGTCTCGGCCTCTTTATTTTAAGTTTGTTTTTCTGAACCTCCTCAGAGAGTTTATCAATGATGTAGTCATCGTCCCCGTTACCGTCTTCCAAGAGTTTTAGGAGGTCCGCTGCTGTGGACGTGCCGACTTTTTCTGTCAGGCTGTCTACTCACTGTTCTCGATGGTCGGCCAATGCCATTGTACCTCTGGTTTTACCTTTACCCCACTCTCTCCCTCTCCCCTCTTTCAGGGAGTCTTCTACTTAGTCTTAAGTGATGATCACCCGCGGTTGACCAAGTCCCTCCGGTCCCCACAACCGGAACCTGACAACTCCCAACTCTGTGATCCCACTTCTGACACCACTGTAAGATTCGGATCACAGGTCACACACATTACCCAAAGGGTCTTAGGAATTGTAAGCCTTTTTATTAGAGAGCTACAGTTTAGGCATAGTCAGATATTACTACATGCGATTGAAACAGATACAGTGGACATACAACCCGTGACAGATGGGGGCGATCTACGGCCCCGCGACGGAATGGACGGAGCGAAATGACCGGACGGACGGATGGACGTCGATGAATATTGACGGATGTCTCTGTCTGCAACAATGGTCACTTCTGTTGGGTCTCTCCTCGAGCTGTCGGAGGTGTTAGGCTGTCAGCCAGCACCTCAGGGGTCGAGTCTAGTCAGAGTGTTAAGCTGAAGCTAGCATTTCATCCACTCCGAGGAAGTCCTTCCTCTCAACACCTAGCTTCTCTCTCTCTCTGTTGCCCATTTTTATATCTTATTTCGGTGGGCTGGGATCACAGATGTCCATCATTTTTCATTCACCTCATGACTTTTATTACCAGGGCAAAGGTACTTCCTGACCATCTTAGTAAATGTTTTATTATGGTTAAGAATGTTTTGCTTATTCGGCTGACTGGTTCCCTGCTGTCTCCCTGATCAGTCTTGCTATGTCTGCTTGTGCTTGTGTTGACCTGAGGCCTCTCTCTGTTCTTATCTGATGTGATTGGAATTCTTTCTGGGTGATCAGTCAGTGGGTTCACAGATCTATTTCCTATGGAATCATTAAACACCTTGGGGGAGAAATTCAGTATCGCCCCGTTTGGGGCGCAATTATCGGCCAGGCGCAAAGTTTAGCGCCTGGCGCTAATTATCGCCTCCAACGGCAAACTTGGCTTCTATCGCCCCTGGAGGTGATTGGAGCACTAAATCAGGTGCTATACACCTCTCTTGAGGTGCTAACGCCGAGGAGCGAGGCGCTACCTCAGAGCGCTGGCGAAGCTCATGTGATGTCAGTCAGCAATGGAACACAGACACACTGGCGCCGGCTAGTTCTTAAAGGGGAGGGTCGATCTTACTCTCCATCCACATCCTGCTCATTGCAGCCTTGAATCTCGGCCTGGAGAGACCTGTATATCAAATCTGCTGGAAAGAACAATGGAGAGGCCCAGGGAAAGAGCTCAGAGTGCAGCCCCCACAGTCTCTTCTAAATCGATGCAAGGAAGGTCAAATCAAAATGAACCTGCAAAGTGCTGCTCAGTACCCAAAACACCTTCACACAGCGTTGAATCTCTCCAGAAGTCTCTCTCTCTCTCTCTCTCTCTCAGAATGCGTGGTTCAAAAATGTCGGCAACAAAAAAGTCAGGATGCGGTCGCCTTTAAATAGCGCTCTCCCAGTCCCTTCCTGACTGCAAAACGCTCCCCTCAACCTGTCGTTGCTAGCGGCAGGCGGAAAGGCAGGGGGCGCCATTCAATATCCGGTCCAGGGCATTGCACGCTCGACTGACGTCACGATCTGCGGCCGCAGGAGGTCTCTTAACATTAAGAGAGTTAACGCCTCTTAGGGCGCTAACGGGAGGCGCAAAGCAACCGAATTTTTCCCCCCTTATAACTTGCAGATTTCTTTAGGATTGAATGTTTCTTACAAGTCCCACACCCCAGCTTTTCCCTATAACCCAGCGAATTAGTCCTCTTCAAGTACTTGTCCAATTGCCTTTGAAAGTTCCGATGAAATCTGCTTCCACCAGCCTTTCAGGCAGTGCGTTCCAGATCTTAACAACCCTCTGTGTGAAGAAATATCTCCTCATTTCCCCTCTAGTTGTTTTGCCAATTATTTTAAATCTCTGTTCTCTGGTCACCGACCCACTTTCCAGAAGAAACAGTTTCTCCCTACTTGCTCTATCAAAGCCCCTCAGAATTTTGAACACCTCTATTTAATCTCCCTTAACCTTCTCTGCTCTAAGGAGAACAATCTCAGCTTCTTCAATCTCTCCACATAACTGAACTCCCTCATCTCTATATCATCCTGGTAAACCTCCCCTGCACCCTCTCCAGGGCCTTGACATCCTTCCTAAAGTGTGGTGTCCAGAACTGGACACAATACTCTTCACCAGAGATTTGTAAAGTTTAGCGTGACTTCCTTGTATTTACAAAACCGAGTATCCCATATGCTTTCTTAACTGCATTATCAACTTGCCCTGCCCACCTTCAAAGGTTTGTGAATATGCACCCCCCAGATCCCTCTGCTCTTGCACCGGCTCAAAATAGTAACATTTCAATTATGCTCCTCTCCATGTTGTTTCTCCCAATGTGCATCTTTCACACTGATCCGCACTGAATTGCGTCTGCCTCCTGTCTGCCCCTTTCACCAGTCTCTGTCCTCCTGAAGACTGCAACAAACTGCTATTTATGGGAGCTTGCTGTGTGCAGATTGGCTGCTGTGTTTCCTACATTACAACAGTGACTACAGTGAAGAGAACACAGTACTGGTGCGACAGCATCAGAAACCACGGGAAATCCTTATGAATTCATTTACAATATTGAGGGTTTATTTCCTGGCCGAATGTCTCATAATTAACATCACTCACGCATCAAATATTTACTGATAAATTAACCACATAAATAGCTTTTATTTACATGCTAAAGAACATAACAGAACACAAACGTGACGAGGATCCGCTCCGATTTCACACACACTCCCGCGCAGCGAGGCTAGCCCGTTGACAGCGAGACGGAAATCCTGATAGGTTCTCTCGGTGGTCACAATTCCAACGTCGGAAGCACGAAGAGGGAGAACGAGCTCTTCTCGAAGCAGACTCGGTTTCGCTCCGGAGCCAGGAGAATCGACAGCTATCAGAACACTGAGCTGCGGAGTCCTTGCGCGTGTTCCTGCTGCTCTGGGTGAGATGATCCGTCAGACAGTCTGGTGCCCCGAGTCTCTCCCTCTCTCCGCCACAGCGCTGGAAAGCCACCTGGAAGAGAAACGGCAAAAACTGGAAAGCTGACGGGAGATGAGACGCAAAAATGGAGGTGGTCTTCAGTTACGTGGAGAGCCATAGAGTCACAGAGTCACAGAGTCATAACGGCACAGAAGGAGGCCATTCAGCCCATCGAGTCCGTGCCGGCTCTCTGTAGAGCAATCCAGTCAGTCCCATTCCCCCGCTCTATCCCCGTAGCCCTGCAAGTTTATTTCCCTCAAGTGCCTATCCAGTCTCCCCTTGAAAACATTGAGTGTCTCCGCTTCCACCACTTCCGTCGGCAGCGAGTTCCAGGTCATCACCACTCGCTGCGTAAAAAAGTTTTTCCTCACATCCCCCCCTGTATCTCTTGCACAAAACCTTAAATCTGTGTCCCCTAGTCCTTGTACCATCAACTAGTGGGAACAGCCTTTCCCTGTCTAGCCTATCCAAACCCATCATAATCTTGTACACCTCTATCAAATCACCCCTCAACCTCCTTTGCTCCAATGAAAACAAATCCAGCTTCTCCAACCTGTCCTTGTAGCTAAGATCCCCCATCCCCAGAACCATTCTGGTAAATCTCCTCTGCACCCTCTCAAGGGCCTTCACATCCTTCCTAAAGTGCGGGGACCAGAACTGGAGACTGGAGAAGCTGGGGCTGTTCTTCTTGGAGCAGAGAAGGTTAAAGGAAATTTAATAGAGGTGTTCAAAATCATGAGGGGCTTTGATAGTCACTAACCAGAGGACACAGATTTAAAGTAATTGGCAAAAGAACCAGAGGGGAGATGAGGAGAATATTTTTACAGCGAGTTGTTGTGATCTGGAATGTGCTGCCTGAAAGGGCGGTGGAAGCAGATTCAATAATAACTTTTAAAAGGGAATTGGAGAAATACTTGAATAGGAAAGATTTGCAGGGCTGTGGGGAAAGAGTGGGGGAGTGGGACTAATTGGAGAGAGCGACCAAAGAGCCGGCACAGGCACGATGGGCCGAATGGCCTCCTCCTGTGCTGTCTGATTCTCTGAAAAGATTTGGCACTGTCGCACCAGCACCATGTTCTCACAATACACTGGTCACACCTGCACCCCAAGTGAGCACAGCTTGCGCCATATATCACGTGACGAGAGTGTCAGCTATGTCTCACTGTCTTTCTCACCTTTGAGTCAGAGGATCGTGGGCTCAAATCCCACTCCAGAAACTTCAGCACATAATCTAGGCTCAAACTCCAGTGCTGTACTGAGGGAGTGCCGCCCTGTCAGAGGGTCAGTACTGAGGGAGTGCCGCCCTGTCAGAGGGGCAGTACTGAGGGAGTGCCGCCCTGTCAGAGGGGCAGTACTGAGGGAGTGCCGCCCTGTCGGAGGGGCAGTACTGAGGGAGCGCCGCCCTGTCGAAGGGGCAGTACTGAGGGAGCGCTGCACTGTCGGAGGGGCAGTACTGAGGGAGCGCTGCACTGTCGGAGGAGCAGTACTGAGGGAGCGCTGCACTGTCGGAGGGGCAGTACTGAGGGAGCGCTGCACTGTCGGAGGGGCAGTAGTGAGGGAGCGCCCCCCTGTCAGAGGGGCAGTACTGAGGGAGTGCTGCACTGTCGGAGGGGCTGTACTGAGGGAGCTCCGCTGCACTGTCGGAGGGGCAGTACTGAGGGAGTGCCGCCCTGTCGGAGGGGCAGTACTGAGGGAGCGCTGCACTGTCGGAGGGGCTGTACTGAGGGAGTGCCGCCCTGTCAGAGGGGCAGTACTGAGGGAGTGTTGCACTGTCGGAGGAGCAGTACTGAGGGAGTGATGCACTGTGGGAGTGGCAGTACTGAGGGAGTGCTGTACTGTTGGAGGGGCAGTACTGAATGAGCGCTGCACAGTCGGAGGGGCAGTACTGAGGAAGTGCTGCACTGTCGGAGGAGCAGTACTGAGGGAGCGCTGCTCTGTCGGAGGGGCAGTGCTGAGGGAGCGCTGCACTGTTGGGGGGCAGTGCTGAGGGAGTGCTGCACTGTAGGAGGGGCAGTACTGAGGGAGTGCTGCACTATCGGAGGGGCAGTACTGAGGGAGTGCTGCACTGTGGGAGTGGCAGTACTGAGGGAGTGCTGCACTGTCGGAGTGGCAGTACTGAGGGAGCGCTGCACTGTCGGAGGGGCAGTACTGAGGGAGCGCTGCACTGTCGGAGGGGCAGTACTGATGGAGTGCTGCACTGTCGGAGGGGCAGTACTGAGGGAGCGTCGCACTGTCGGTGGAACAGTACTGAGGGAGCGCTGCACTATCGGAGGGGCAGTACTGAGGGAGTGCTGCACTGTGGGAGTGGCAGTACTGAGGGAGTGCTGCACTGTCGGAGTGGCAGTACTGAGGGAGCGCAGCACTGTCGGAGGGGCAGTACTGAGAGAGTGCAGCACTGTCGGAGGGGCAGTTCTGTGGGAGTGCAGCACTGTCGGAGGGGAGGTACTGAGGGAGCGCCGCACTGTCGGAGGGGCAGTACTGAGGGAGCGCTGCACTGTCGGGGGCAGTACTGAGGGAGCGCTGCACTGTCGGGGGGCAGTACTGAGGGAGCGCTGTACTGTCGGAGGGGCATTACTGAGGGAGCGCTGCACTGTCGAAGGGGCAGTACTGATGGAGTGCTGCACTGTTGGAGGCACAGTACTGAGGGAGCACTGCACTGTCGGAGGGGCAGTAGTGAGGGACCTCTGCACTGTCGGAGGGGCAGTACTGAGGGAGCGCTGCACTGTCGGAGGGGCAGTACTGAGGGAGCGCCCCCCTGTCAGAGGGGCAGTACTGAGGGAGTGCTGCACTGTCGGAGGGGCTGTACTGAGGGAGCTCCGCTGCACTGTCGGAGGGGCAGTACTGAGGGAGTGCCGCCCTGTCGGAGGGGCAGTACTGAGGGAGCGCTGCACTGTCGGAGGGGCTGTACTGAGGGAGTGCCGCCCTGTCAGAGGGGCAGTACTGAGGGAGTGTTGCACTGTCGGAGGAGCAGTACTGAGGGAGTGATGCACTGTTGGAGGGGCAGTACTGAATGAGCGCTGCACAGTCGGAGGGGCAGTACTGAGGAAGTGCTGCACTGTCGGAGGAGCAGTACTGAGGGAGCGCTGCTCTGTCGGAGGGGCAGTGCTGAGGGAGCGCTGCACTGTTGGGGGGCAGTGCTGAGGGAGTGCTGCACTGTAGGAGGGGCAGTACTGAGGGAGTGCTGCACTATCGGAGGGGCAGTACTGAGGGAGTGCTGCACTGTGGGAGTGGCAGTACTGAGGGAGTGCTGCACTGTCGGAGTGGCAGTACTGAGGGAGCGCTGCATTGTCGGAGGGGCAGTACTGAGGGAGCGCTGCACTGTCGTAGGGGCAGTACTGAGGGAGTGCTGCACTGTCGGAGTGGCAGTACTGAGGGAGCGCTGCATTGTCGGAGGGGCAGTACTGAGGGAGCGCTGCACTGTCGTAGGGGCAGTACTGAGGGAGTGCTGCACTGTCGGAGGGGCAGTACTGATGGAGTGCTGCACTGTCGGAGGGGCAGTACTGAGGGAGCGTCGCACTGTCGGTGGGGCAGTACTGAGGGAGCGCTGCACTGTCGGAGGGGCAGTACTGAGGGAGTGCTGCACTGTGGGAGTGGCAGTACTGAGGGACTGCTGCACTGTCGGAGTGGCAGTACTGAGGGAGCGCTGCACTGTCGGAGGGGCAGTACTGAGAGAGTGCAGCACTGTCGGAGGGGCAGTTCTGTGGGAGTGCAGCACTGTCGGAGGGGATTTACTGAGGGAGCGCCGCACTGTCGGAGGAGCAGTACTGAGGGAGCGCTGCACTGTCGGGGGCAGTACTGAGGGAGCGCTGCACTGTCGGGGGGCAGTACTGAGGGAGCGCTGTACTGTCGGAGGGGCATTACTGAGGGAGCGCTGCACTGTCGAAGGGGCAGTACTGATGGAGTGCTGCACTGTTGGCGGCACAGTACTGAGGGAGTGCTGCACTGTCGGAGGGGCAGTACTGATGGAGTGATGCACTGTCGGAGGGGCAGTACTGAGGGAGCGTCGCACTGTCGGTGGGGCAGTACTGAGGGAGCGCTGCACTGTCGGAGGGGCAGTACTGAGGGAGTGCTGCACTGTCGGATGGGCAGTACTGAGGGAGCGCTGCACTGTCGGAGGGGCAGTACTGAGGGAGTGCCGCACTGTCGGAGGGGCAGTACTGAGGGAGCGTCGCACTGTCGGAGGGGCAGTACTGAGGGAGCGCTGCACTGTCGGAAGTACAGTTTTTCGGGTGAGACCTAAAACTGCTCTCTCGGGTGGATGTAAAAGATCCCATGAGCACTATTTCGAAGAGCAGTGCAGTTCTCCCCGGTGTCCTGGGGCCAATATTTATCCATTAACCAACATCACTAAAAAAAAACAGATTATCTGGTCGTTATCACACTGCTGTTTGTGGGAGCTTGCTGTGCGCAAAAACGCGGGGCTGCATTTCCTACATTACAACAGGGACTGCACTTAATTGGCTGTAAAACGCTTTGGGACATCCTGAGGACATGAAAGGCGTTGTAGAAAGGCAAGTCTTTCTTTCTCTAAGTCTCTGCATTTCAATAGCACATCGAGTGATGGATTGGGAATGCAATCTTACTGGGGCACATTTCCTGATTATCAATGCACAGTTGCTCACTGTAACATCCATTTGAGAGTTGCCTTTGGCCACTGTTGACTCTACAACATTATTATTTGCATCAAGTTGGGGTCTGAAGCTCGGCTCAGGACTGAGCAGTTAAGCTCCTGTTCTTGCGCTGAATCAGTTTGAATTCCCAATGTAATTTGCATCAATGGGGCTGGCTGATTTCACACTGTGACAGGTCCTCCCAGTACATCCCTGGAATTAGTCTCAGCTCCCAGTCTCCATCTCTCCTCCGGGTACCACCAGCTCTTTCATTGGGCTTCGTGAATTCCGCTTACTTTGTCGTTCCTAAATGTACGACATCGAAAACAACCGAGAGCCCAACACTGCTGTCTGTGTGTGTGGACACGGAGACACGAGGTCTGACGGTGGGCCAGGAGTCTGATCCCTCGTCTCAAAGGAAAGGAACTCCTGGGAGGAGAGGGCTGTCCTATGATGAGAGATTGTGTAGAATGGGCCTATACTCGCTGGAGTTTAGAAGAATGAGAGGTGATCTCATTGAAACATACAAGATTCTGAAGGGGATTGACAGGGTAGATGCTGAGAGGTTGTTTCCCCCTGGCTGGGAGAGTCTAGAACTAGGGGGCATAGTCTCAGGATAAGGGGTCGGCCATTTAGGACTGAGATGAGGAGAAGTTTCTTCACTCAGAGGGTGGTGAATCTTTGGAATTCTCTACCCCAGAGGGCTGTGGAGGCTCAGTCGTTGATCATATTCAAGCCTGAGTTCGATAGATTTTTGGGCACTAAGAGGGCAGATGGGACATAGGTTTAACGTCTCAGCTGAAAGACGGCACCTCCCTCAGGACTGCACTGGAGTGTCAGCCGAGCTTTCTGTGCTCACATCCCTGGAGTGGACACTTGAACCCACAACCTTCTGACTCAGAGTAGAGTGTGTGCTACCCACTGAGCCACAGCTGACACTGTCGAGGGATATGGGGAGAGGGCCGGAAAGTGGAGTGGAGATAGAAGATCAGCCATTGAATGGCGGAGCAGGCTCGAGGGGCCGTATGGCCTACTCCTGCTCCTATTTCTTAGTTCCTTAACTCGGGCCCAGAATCTATGTGGACACAGGGTTCCTGGTGAACTGTGGAGTGGGAGCACTTCCGTCTAACCTCTTCTTGTAGAGGAGGTGACTAGGAGGGGGCCCCTTAGAGATATCTGTAATATTATATAAGAAAGCTTATTTCTTTCCATTTGTTCTCAGGATGTGGGCGTCGCTGGCAAGGCCGGCATTTATTGCCCATCCCCAGTTGCCCTGAGAAGGTGGTGGTGAGCCGCCTTCTTGACAACTGAATGGCTGGCTAGGCCACTTCAGGGGGTAGTTAAGAGAGAGAAAGCGAGAAAGAGAGAGAGAAAGAGAAAAAGCGAGAATGAGAGAGAGAGAGAGATAAAGAAGAACAGAAGCTTGTGTTTCTACAGCACCTTTCACCACCTCAGGACCTTCTAAAATGCTTTACAGCCAATGAAGTACTTTTTGAAGTGTAGTCACTGTTGTCCTGTAGGAAACGCAGCAGCCAATTTGCGCACAGCAAGATCCCATACACAGCAATGTGATAATGAGCAGATAATCTGTTTTATTTTAGTGATGTTGATCGAGGGATAAATATTGGCCCAGGACACCGAGGAGAACTCCCCTGCTCTTCTTCAAAATAGTGGCCGCGGGATCTATTACATCCACCTGAGTGGGGGAGACGGGGCCCAGAATGAGTGGCAGCGGAGAGAGGAAAGTTGAGGGCGCTGGTTTTCTATGAAGTGCTGAGTTGCCAGTACGTACCATCAATGTCACTGGGGAAGCCTCCCCGGTGGTCAGGTAAGGGTGAGATTCAGCCGGGTCCCCAGTATCGCCGGGGTCTGCTCAGCCTCCGCCTCTGGCTGTGCCGATGAACCGATAGCACCTTCTCCACCCTGGGCTGCAGGAGTCAAACAGATCGCACGGTGGGCATCTGAATTCCCGTCGGCCTCCGGCTGAAGCTCTGTCGCTGCTGCGCTGGAAGTCCCTCTCGGGTGGCCCTCGCGGTTCGACGGCGACTCCGGGTTCCTCCCCGCTGCCTCCTGTGCGTTTGGGTGGATCGGGGTCTCGGGGGTGACTGGGTCTGTACCCGGGCCGTTCCAGCGCCCTGCGGACCGCTGGGCAGCAATGTGGCAGCTGGTCTCGGTCTCGCTGGCGCAATCTCCTCGGGCTGCCTCTCCTCTCATTGTTCCCACTTCCCGGCCTATCGCAGTCTCTGGATCCTGGAGTTCTTGCACTGCTTCCTGGCTCTTAGTGTCATGCCCTGCCTGGCTACTCTGGCCACCCCCCACTCCCTCTCTGTCCTGTGTTTCTACCAATATTTCCCTGCCCTGTGTTTCTGACCCAGCCTCTCTGTCCTGTGTTTCTGACCCAGGCTCCCTGTCCTGTGTTTCTGACCCAGCCTCTCTGTCCTGTGTTTCTGACCCAGGCTTCCTGTCCTGTGTTTCTACCACTATTTCCATGACCTGTGTTTCTGCCTCTCCCTCCCTGTCCTGTGTTTCTGACCCAGGCTCCCTGTCCTGTGTTTCTACCACTGCCTCCTTGTCCTGTGTTTCTACCACTGCCTCCTTGTCCTGTGTTTCTACCACTGCCTCCTTGTCCTGTGTTTCTACCACTGCCTCCTTGTCCTGTGTTTCTACCACTGCCTCCTTGTCCTGTGTTTCTACCACTGCCTCCTTGTCCTGTGTTTCTACCACTGCCTCCTTGTCCTGTGTTTCTACCACTGCCTCCTTGTCCTGTGTTTCTACCCCAGCCTCCTTGTCCTGTGTTTCTACCACTGCCTCCTTGTCCTGTGTTTCTACCCCAGCCTCCTTGTCCTGTGTTTCTACCCCGGCCTCCTTGTCCTGTGTTTCTACCCCAGCCTCCTTGTCCTGTGTTTCTACCACTGCCTCCTTGTCCTGTGTTTCTACCCCAGCCTCCTTGTCCTGTGTTTCTACCCCAGCCTCCTTGTCCTGTGTTTCTACCCCAGCCTCCTTGTGCTGTGTTTCTACCACTGCTTCCTTGTCCTGTGTTTCTACCCCAGCCTCCTTGTCCTGTGTTTCTACCACTGCCTCTCTGTCTTGTGTTTTTGCCTCTCCCTCCCTGTCCTGTGTTTCTATCAATATTTCCCTGTCCTGTGTTTCTGCTGATTCCCTGTCCTGTGTTTCTGCTGGTTGCCTGTCCTGTGTTTCTGCTGATTCCCTGTCCTGTGTTTCTACTGACTCCCTGTCCTGTGTTTCTACTGATTCCCTGTCCTGTGTTTCTGCTGACTCCATGTCCTGTGTTTCTGCTGACTCCCTGTCCTGTGTTTCTGCTGATTCCCTGTCCTGTATTTCTGCTGACTCTCTGTCCTGTGTTTCTGCTGATTGCCTGTCCTGTGTTTCTACTGATTCTCTGTCCTGTGTTTCTACTGACTCTCTGTCCTGTGTTTCTACTGATTCTCTGTCCTGTGTTTCTACTGATTCCTTGTCCTGTGTTTCTGCTGATTCCCTGTCCTGTGTTTTTGCTGATTGCCTGTCCTGTGTTTCTACTGATTCTCTGTCCTGTGTTTCTACTGACTCTCTGTCCTGTGTTTCTACTGATTCTCTGTCCTGTGTTTCTACTGACTCTCTGTCCTGTGTTTCTGCTGATTGCCTGTCCTGTGTTTCTACTGATTCCTTGTCCTGTGTTTCTGCTGATTCCCTGTCCTGTGTTTCTGCTGATTCCCTGTCCTGTGTTTCTGCTGATTCCCTGTCCTGTGTTTCTGCTGATTCCCTGTCCTGTGTTTCTACTGATTCCTTGTCCTGTGTTTCTGCTGACTCTCTGTCCTGTGTTTTTGCTGACTCTCTGTCCTGTGTTTTTGCTGATTCTCTGTCCTGTGTTTCTGCTGACTCTCTGTCCTGTGTTTTTGCTGACTCTCTGTTCTGTGTTTTTGCTGATTCTCTGTCCTGTGTTTCTGCTGATTCCCTGTCCTGTGTTTCTTCTGACTCTCTGTCCTGTGTTTTTGCTGACTCTCTGTCCTGTGTTTTTGCGGATTCTCTGTCCTGTGTTTTTGCGGATTCTCTGTCCTGTGTTTCTACTGATTCCTTGTCCTGTGTTTCTGCTGACTCTCTGTCCTGTGTTTTTGCGGATTCTCTGTCCTGTGTTTCTACTGATTCCTTGTCCTGTGTTTCTGCTGACTCTCTGTCCTGTGTTTTTGCTGACTCTCTGTCCTGTGTTTTTGCGGATTCTCTGTCCTGTGTTTCTACTGATTCCTTGTCCTGTGTTTCTGCGGATTGCCTGTCCTGTGTTTCTGCTGATTGCCTGTCCTGTGTTTCTGCTGATTGCCTGTCCTGTGTTTCTGCTGATTCCCTGTCCTGTGTTTCTGCTGATTCCCTGTCCTGTGTTTCTGTTGATTCTCTGTCCTGTGTTTCTACTGATTCCTTGTCCTGTGTTTCTGCTGTTTCCCTGTCCTGTGTTTCTGCTGATTCCCTGTCCTGTGTTTCTGCTGATTCTCTGTCCTGTGTTTCTGCTGATTCCTTGTCCTGTGTTTCTGCTGATTGCCTGTCCTGTGTTTCTGCTGCTTGCCTGTCCTGTGTTTCTGCTGATTCCCTGTCCTGTGTTTCTGCTGATTCCCTGTCCTGTGTTTCTGTTGATTCTCTGTCCTGTGTTTCTACTGATTCCTTGTCCTGTGTTTCTGCTGATTCCCTGTCCTGTGTTTCTGCTGATTCCCTGTCCTGTGTTTCTGCTGATTCTCTGTCCTGTGTTTCTGTTGATTCTCTGTCCTGTGTTTCTACTGATTCCTTGTCCTGTGTTTCTGCTGATTCCAAGTCCTGTGTTTCTGCTGACTCTCTGTCCTGTGTTTTTGCTGACTCTCTGTCCTGTGTTTTTGCTGATTTTCTGTCCTGTGTTTCTACTGATTCCTTGGCCTGTGTTTCTGCTGACTCTCTGTCCTGTGTTTCTGCTGATTCCTTGTCCTGTGTTTCTACTGATTCCCTGTCCTGTGTTTCTACTGATTCCCTGTCCTGTGTTTCTACTGATTCCCTGTCCTGTGTTTCTACTGACTCCCTGTCCTGTGTGTGCACCTCTGCCACAACCCTTTGCATTATTAACCTTTCCCCAATTCTCTCTACTTCTGCCGCTAGTTCAGCTGTTCCCTCATCAGTCTTGATGTCCTGTGCTGGAGGATGGTGCACGGCCTCCTCTGCTTTAGGCTCTTCCACTCTGTGCCGCTGAGCCCCACAATCCTCTGAGCAAACCTCGGGCTCTGCGTCACTCAATCCTCGCTCCGCCTCGGGTTCAACTCCAGCAGCTGTCCGCAATGCCCCAGCCTCGGGTGTCAGATGTCCCAGATGTATCTCTGATTTCCCCTTTCCACTTTCTTGCCTTGTCCCGACTCCTGTTACCCGAGTTTCTGTGTCCATCTGCTCTCCCTCACAGAGCCCCTGCGAGCCTCTCGTGTGCATCAGTGGGCGGGATTCAGTCTTATCTCCTGAATCTGCCTCTTCGTCTTGCAATTTTGCACCTCCCTCGCCTTTCTGCTCGTTCCCTGGGAATGAGCGACTTTCAGCGTCTTCTGTTAAAGCTTCATAATCCTGCTTCATCTCCAGTCCTTGCTCTCCCAGGTCCCCAGATCCTGACGGGCTCTTCCCTTCATCAATTAGCGCGTGGACTTCAATGCGTGTCACAAAACCCGCCGCCGTTTCCTCGACTCGTTCTTGTGAATCTCCCTCCGTTTTATCATCGGTTTCTTCATGTCCCTCGGCCTCCACCGCCAGACATCTCAAATCCACCTCCCCGGCCTTTCCTTCTGAACCTGCTTGGGTTATCCTCTCTGTAGGATTCTCAGACACGGTCGCAGGAGCAGCTAAATCCGCCTCAGGTTCACCCTCCACCTCTGCCTCTTCTATTTGTGTTTCTGGACCAGCTTCAGGAGCAGCACCTGGACTTACGGCGATCTGGTCCATTTGCGCTTTAGATACCACATTGAGAACTGGAACTGTGAGCCCTGCACTGGACTCCACAATCTGAGGTCCCGGCTCCATTGCTCGAATGTTTCCATCACTGCCTCCCATCTCCATACCTGCAGATTTGGAATTTTCCTTAGCCACTGCCTCTACTTTTACTTCAAACTCTACCCCAGCCTCTTTGTCTTCCATCAGTTTTACTGAGTCTACATTGCTTACTCTATCTTGAGCTTTATAAGGGATCTGTTTCAGATCACTTGGGGTCACCTCAGGATTACTTCCGCTGGCTTCCTGGCAACTTCCAATTGGTAAGGAACCCATTCCTAGTTCTTCTTCATCATCAGGAATCTCCGATCCTTTTCCCATTGGACCATTCTCTGCTGGTTCAACGTCGGCCCTGGGAGGGTCTTCCAACAACATTCTGATCTCGGAAGCTCCTTCAGGATTTTCATCGGTCTGAACTGACGATTTACGCTCAGGCTCCTGACTTTTCGATACCGACTCCTTGGCCAGTTTCCCGTCTCGAGCGTTCTGAACTTCTCCAACATCTGCAGCTCTCAGTTCCAACGCTTCCGTGTTCCGCTCTTCTGATTCCGCTTCTTTGCCGGTTTCATTCTCCACATCTGGAGTGGCTCCCGGTTTGGATTCAGTGTCTTTCGACTCCGTTCTGAGAGTGCCTGTCTGGTCTATTGTCGTTGTCTCCCGTTCTCCAGTCCGCAGCGCCAGATTAAGGAGGTTCCTTGCCGTCCCACTGCCCAGTTTCTCAAGGTTGAGTCCCTCTGTCACAATAGATGCCAGAGTTTCCTCGTTGCCCTCATCCCCAGTTGGTAAATCAATGGAAGGAGGTATCGGTTGATTGAGGTCTTGATCCGGTTCATTTCTTATCACCAATCCCTCTTGTTCTGGACCAGTTTCCTCCTTCGCCCTTTCTCCCACATCGAGTATAGAATCCACCACTGAGGTGGCATCTGATTCTACTCTTCCATCTTCCTCATTTCCGACATATTCCGTTTCTTCCGCATCAGGACCTGCCTCAGACACTTCCAAACTCAGGAGTAGTACCTCAGACAGGATCGTGCTCACCGCTGACACGATCTGCATTTTGTTCTCTGGTGCACCCCAAACTTCGACATTGCTTTCTTTGTCTTCTACTTCCACATGTTCCTCGGATTTTGCGGCACTCAGTTCTGTGGCAGTTTCTGCCTGTACGGGTTTGCGTAACCAGCATTTGATTGCCTGACCTTGAAGCCTCTGTGTCTCCAACTCCTTCGGCTCTACTTCCATCTTCATCCAATGCGTTCTCGCCTTTGATCTTAGTGTCCTTTTCTTCATGGAGTCTTCCTTCTCCTTCTTCCGTTTCTTGTTCTATCAGTGCTAAAGAGTCCAAAAGTACTTCCTCATTCTCAGAGTCTGCTTCTTGTGCATTCCTGGGAGCAGAGGGAAGCTCTTCAGGCCTTTCATTCTCTTCTTGTTCTTCATTCAGAAGGGAATTGGCAGTGTCTTCGCCCCCAGTGATCTTCACTGTCCTTCCTGCCATCATGGAATCTTCAACATCTGTAACAGAATCGGTGCATTGGCCTGTTAACCCTTTCGCTTCCAGTATTGCCGTCGGTTCCCAAGGATTTACACATCCCTTTGATAAAGGATCTATCAATTCTTCTCGCTTTACTCCCACCAATTGTTCTGCGCCTGTCGACTTCTCTCCTGCATCCTGTGTGGCTGATGGGATCTCACCTGAAACAAATTACAGGAATGATATTGGAACATCACGTAAACTGGTCATTTTACTATTTCTACAGTTTACAACGAATACAACTTGTATTTATACAGCACCTTTAACATAGTACAACGTCCCAGGGAGCTTCACAGGAGAGATTATCAAACGAATTTGACACCGAGCCACATAAGGAGATATTCGGGCAGGTGACCGAAAGCTTGGTCAAAGAGGTAGGTTTTAAGGAGCGTCTTAAAGGAGGAGAGAGAGGTCGAGAGGCGGAGTGGTTTCGGGAGGGAATTTCAGAGCTTAGGGCCCAGGCAGCTGAAAGCACGGCCGCCAATGGTGGAGTGATTAAAATCAGGGATGCGCAAGAGGCCAGAATTAGTGGAGCGCTGAGATCTCGGGGGGTTGTGGGGCTGGAGGAGGTTACAGAGATAGGGAGGAGTGAGGCCACAGAGAGAGTTGAAAACAAGGATGAGAATTATAAACTTGAAGCGTTGCCGGACCGGGAGACAATGTAGGTCAGTGAGCACAGGGGTGAGGGGTGAACGGGACTTGGTGTGAGTTAGGACACGGGGCAGCAGAGTTTTGGATGAGTTGAGGTTTACGGAGGGTGGAAGGCGGGAGGCCGGCCAGGAGAGCGTTGGACTAATCGGGTCTGGCGGTAACAAAGGCATGGATGAGGGTTTCAGCAGATGAGCTGAGGCAGGGGCGGAGACGAGCGATGTGATGGAGGATGAAGGAGGCGGTCTTGGTGACATTTACGCCCTAAATGTTTGTAGATATACTTCCTGTTAGTGTCACAGTTAATTCCCATCACGTTTGCTGTCACATTTTGTTGATTAACAGTCCAAGAGTGTCCCCTGCCTCATCAGGAGCAATGCCAAGGGATTTCCACTAGTGGCGTGGCTCACAGAGAGTCAGAGCCAAGTATAGTTTTCAGGTGGGAGGGTGGGGGGTAGTTGGACCAGGGCACTCGGATGCAATCCATCCCCCATTTTAAAGCTGTACATTGTCTCTTTATTTTTGTCATTGCATTATCAGAAAAGAAATAACTCGCATTTATATAGTGCCTTTCACAACGGCTGCATACAGTGACACCACTATTCTGGGCCAGAATGGAGATGATTGGGTAATTCCCCCATCAATCACGCCTGGAGACCGCGTTGCTGTCAGTGACTGGGATTGATTTTACACACATCCTTTGTATTGTGTAACTATCCTCCACTCATTGCCATTTGCTGGAGAAATAATCCTGCTTTTATCGGGAGACTTTGCTGTAGTTTCGGTCATGAGCTCTGTTTGCTGTAGTTCATAGAGACTCTGTTTAAATAAACTCTGTTTGCTGATTGCTGAGTAAATAGACCCTGTTTGCTGATTGCTGAGTAAATAGGCCCTGTTTGCTGTATGCTGAGTAAATAGACCCTGTTTTCTGTTTGCTGAGTAAATAGACTCTGTTTGTTGATTGCTGAGTAGACTATTTGCTATTTGCTGAGTAAATAAATGGGGTGGGGGGTGGGGAGAAATTCCATTGCTTAGCGCCCGCAGTTAAGGCTGGTTTCGGCAAAAAAATGGCGGCCACCTCGTTTCCACCCATGGACACAATTTTGGTAAGGACCAAACAAGAGGCGTCGTTTACCCACGTCTGAAGCTGGCATAAGGCCATTAACACATGCAAATAAGGGACCTAACACTTGCTTCTGCTCACTCTTGCAAATTTGGGTTGTGTCTGAGGAGCCAGCACCAGCGCCAGCGATGTATAGCCCTGGGAAAACCAACGCTAAACATCACGAAATTTAAAAAAGTGTAACTACTTACCATTATCACTGGGGCTCCCGGTCCCGAGATCTCCAACCTCACTCCCAACTCTGACCTCCAGCCCCCCGCTCCCCCAATCTTCCTCCGACCCTGGTCCTGACCTCTTAGCCACCTCCAATATCACTACTGACCCCCAAACAATACTGCAGGCCCCCCCCTCAATCTTCTTACCCAACCCCCGATGGCCATCCGATCACAGAGTCCGAGGCCCACCTGTTCCTCCTCCAGACTCACGCTACGCAACCCAAACACTTACCTGGAAATTGGAGCTTCAGCCTGCCGGGCTCCTACCGCAGGGCCATCTACATGAAAATGAGGTTCGAGGCCCAGAATCCTGGGCTCTTCAGACCTTCCCATTTGAATGTGGGCTGTTAGGACTCTGCGGGTAAGGCGCATACAAAATGACACTGTGTTTGCTGATTGCTGAGTAAATAGACTCTGGGCTAGAAATTCATTACGGTGTCAGTAGAAAAATTGGAGAATTAGCGCCAGGCGCAAATGCTTTAGACTGCATGCAAAATTCGGGCTCACTGCTCAAAAAAATAATTGGAGTCCTAATTCAAGTCTTAAAACCCAAGCTCATTGGTGTTACACTCAAAGGATGGACCAATATCAGGTGTCGTCTAATTGCAAGTCATGATTGCCACAGGTTTTTTACTACTTAAAGGGGAGGTTCATTGATGCGTCAGCACCTCATTCTCAGCATTTCTGGCTGTGCAGCTGCCTCAGCAAGCACAAGCGTGAGCACAAGCCGGAGCCGAAGCCGGAACCGGAGCCGGAGCCGGAGCCGGAGGACTGAAGCAGCTGTACTCATGGCAGATCCCCGCCGTAGGGAGAGAGCCCGCAGATTCTGTGATGAAGCATTAGAGACATTGGTTTTCGCTATGGAGAGACAGGGGGTGGTGCTCTATCCAGCAAGTGGCAGGAGGCCCTCGCTGCAAGTCTTCCGCAGCAGGTGGACGGAGGTAGCGCAGCATGTCTCGGGCAGCACTGTGGTCCCCAGGACCCACACACAGTGCAGGAAGAAATTTAATGACCTCACTCGGGAGGTCAGGGGGAGTGAATGCTTCAACAAATGCTACATACCACCATCTGAACCACAGTCTGCACACACTGCCCAAAGCACCACACCCCCAGCACTCACCCACCAACAATCTCTACCTACCAACACTCACACCCACATCTCACACCTTGCACACAATGACAGCTATTCAACTATGGCAGGCACATCACATTGCTCCACACTCACTCACACACTTTCCTTTCTCTTGCAGGCCAAGGTGGCTCACAACAGGAGGGAGCAGGAGCGCACAGGCGGGGGACAAGCCGACACCCAACCACTGTCTGCGCTGGAGGATCGAGTGCTGCAGATTATTGGGCACCAGGTGGTGGGCGCCGTGGCCACCGGCGATGTTGACCCCCTTGTGGACAACAACGGTATGTTCATCCCTACTCCTTCTTCTCACATCCCACTTCCCCCTCACCCCACAAGCGTTTCGCACTTTCCAGCTAATCATGCTGGATGTATGCCTTTCTCCCTTCCTGCCCCCCTCCTTTCACTTTAACCCGACTCTTGTGCCTTTATGCTTTCAGATAATCAGCAAGCAGCTGAGCAGCCTGTCCCTGAGGGCACTGTAGAGAGCGAGGCGGGAGAAGAGGAGGAGGAAGAACACACCGCATCACTCACCCGCAGGCACCAGCTCAGATACTGGCACTACATGTTCTTTAGAGGCTAGTATAGTAGTGGGATCTGCACAGGGTGAGGCACTGGGGACGAGTGGGCTGCAGCAAGGCCAGGGGGAAAGGGTAGCTCGGGGGGTGGGGGGCCAGCTCCCTGGAGGGTGAGTTCGCGAGTGAGTTCTGCTGCATAGGACTCAGATGAGGACCTCGATGGGGAGGCGTTTAGAAGAAGGGCGATGGCCATGCACACTGAGATGACAGGTGCAATGGCAAGGGTGCCCAAGAGCCTCTCGGCAATGGTAAGGAGCATGGAGGAGTCCACCTCCAACATTGCACAAAGCTCTGCGCACACCATGGAGCCCATAATTTCCAGTCTGCAAAGGATGGTAGACTCCCAGAGAGATCATGGCGACCCAGACCTGATGCCGCGTGTGATGGGTGATCTGGCAGCTTCCATTGCAGCACAGGCGGAAGCGACACAATGTCTTAGTGCTGTAATGCAGTCAATGGTTGGTGGCATCCAATCTCAGACTGCTCTCATGCAGTCTTAGCTTGATGCCACGCAAGCTCTGACTGCTGCCATCGTGGCTGGGTCAGCAATCTGTGCTCCAACTGATTGCTAGGGATGTTGAGGTGCTGTCCCGGGGGAGTGGCAGTGGGTCAGTGGAGCAGGAACCTGCTGTCCTCTCAGGATGACAGCATTCCTGCTCCAACCACTGCCACTCCACCATTGCCCTTGTCGCTGCCTGTCATCCAGCCAGCCCAGACTGCTTCCGCCCATGCTGAGGTGGTGCAGTCTACAGCCGGGCCTTCCAGGCCCAGAGCTGGTCGAGGGCGCCCTGCAAGGCCATCTGAAGTCTCCCATATGGACACTCATCAGCCTTCCACCAGCCCTGCTGCAGCCGTTGGGGGGCCAACACTTCGTAGGAGCACTAGAGTAGGCAAAGGCACAGTAACGACAGGCACTAAGGACTGCACAAGGGTGAATAGTTAATATTTTTGGTGTAAAAATGTGTTCACTGATTTTTGATAAATGTATTAATTCAGTTACCATTCTTTTGTGGTGTCTGTCATTTCAGCTTTGCGGTGTGATATGGCCTGCGAGAGGGATGGAATGATGGGGATGTGGTGAGCAATGGGGATCTGGGCTTTAAGTCATCCTGGTGTGAGGCTGGAGGTCTGGTTGCAGGAGGTGGCAGAGTTCTGTGACCACCTCCTTGGTGAGGCAGAGCTGTCTAATACACTGCTCCTCGCTTAATTGAAGGTAGAAGTACTCTCGGAATACCCTTGGATGGTGAGAGCCCTGATGGCCCTCCTCATCTCTCTGCACATATATTCCCGTATTTCTCGCTGCCTACGCTCCCTCCACCATAGATCCTGGAGGGCGAGATGGCATGCCAGTACAGCCCGCATTAATGTTACGAAGTTTAGCAGTTTGATTCTATGAATAAATGTAACTACTTTTTAGTTGCCACACAACTACTGATACAAAAGAACCTTGAAATATCTGAATGAAACTATTGCAGTATGTGAAACTAACGAGAAACCACTGAAACTGTACTATTCTGACAGCTGCGAGTGATGAACCCTTTAAATAACATCCCTGGAGCCAGCTTCCTGGTGCTTCATGCCAGCTCTCCCTGTCGGTGTTTACTCCAGGCACTAAGGTATGTGGCGAGAATCAATTTAGCACATCGGGCAGTCAGTGAGCGTTGCACACTCACTGACGTCACGCTCCACCTGGCGTTCACGTTCCTGGCGATACTTCTTACCGGCGGCGCTATGGGGGAATAGGATTTGGCCTGCGGTGCTGGAATTGCCTCACCCCGGCGATACTGGTCTAGTGCCCCATTAGTACCATCTGCTGGCGCTAACAGGAAGCACTAACAGGAGGCGCTAAGGGGATGACTTTTTCCCCCTGTTTAATAATTGCTGAGTAAATAGACTCTGTTTGCTGATTGATGAGTAAATAGACTCTGTTTACTGATTGCTGAGTAAATAGACTCTGTTTACTGATTGCTGAGTAAATAGACTCTGTTTGCTGATTGATGAGTAAATAGACTCTGTTTACTGATTGCTGAGTAAATAGACTCTGTTTGTTGTTTGCTGTAAAGTAGACGGGAACCACAAGATGGGGGGGGCAGGGCAGAAACACTGGAGACATTGGATTCACACATTGGAAACGAAGGCTTCTACAGAAATACCCACGGTTCCTTCAAAGCAGCTTCTTGAATCCAACCTCTACGATCTAGCTTTTCAAACGGAAGTGCCTGAATGGTGGATCCCAGAAAACTCCCGAGGTCATCATGCAGAGGCCAGTGTCGGGAGCGGAGAGAGCAGCAGCACAGTGAGTATTTAAACTCACTTTCGCGGGCTTTTTCTGCAGAGGCCAGTGTCGGGAGCGGAGAGAGCAGCAGCACAGTGAGTATTTAAACTCACTTTCGCGGGCTTTTTTTGCAGAGGCCAGTGTCGGGAGCGGAGAGAGCAGCAGCACAGTGAGTATTTAAACTCACTTTCGCGGGCTTTTTTTGCAGAGGCCAGTGTCGGGAGCGGAGAGAGCAGCAGCACAGTGAGTATTTAAACTCACTTTCGCGGGCTTTTTTTGCAGAGGCCAGTGTCGGGAGAGACGAGACCGGAAGCGGACCAGGTGGGAAGCACCCAGGTGAACAGCATTTAAGGAGGGTGGTGGCTTAAACCCGAGTTCCTACAGAGTAGGAACCCCCACCCGCCCTCCTCCTCTAACCTACTAGTCTTTTAGCAGTCTAAAAACAGAGGTCACAAATTTTTTGGTCTCAGTTTCTTTTCAGCAGGGCAGGAACCGGGAGGAGCGGGAAGTCGGCGTAGGACCAAGGGGACACAAGACCGGGAAGTCAGCGAAAGACCAGGGAGGTAAGACTAACTGGTAAGTACTTTCCTCAAACCTTCCTAGAAAGTAAAACTAAAACTAGTGGGATTTGGTTAGTTTAAAAAGGAATAAGAGGAGTACAGTATACATTGGTCTAAGTAAGCTTCGGGAAAACAAAAGTCAATAAATAAACTAAAACTAGAAAATTAAAAAGTAATATAAGGGTTAAGTCATGGCAGTAGAGCTCGGACCTGTGTCATGCTTCTCCTGTAACATGTGGGAAATCAGGGACGCTTCCTGTGTCCCTGACAACCATGTGTGCGGGAAATGTGTCCAGCTGCAGCTCATGTGGGACCGCATGACGGCCCTTGAGCTGCGGATGGACTCACTTTGGAGCATCCACGATTCTGAGAGGGTTGTGGATAACACATTTAGTGAGTTGGTCACACCGCAGGTTAAGGCCAGCGTAGATAGTACATGGGTGACCAAAAGGCAGAGCAAGGGCAGGAAGGTAGTGCAGAAATCCCCTGGGGTTGTCTCCCTTAGCAACAGGTTCACCGCCTTAGGTGCTGTTGTCGGGGGGGATGACTCATCGGGGGAAGGCACCAGCAGCCAGGCTCATGGCACCATGACTGGCTCTGTTGCAAAGAAGGGAGGGAAAAAGAGTGGCAGGGCTATAGTAATAGGGGATTCGATTGTAAGGGGAATAGATAGGGGTTTCTGTGGTCGCGACCGAGACTCCAGGATGGTATGTTGCCTCCCTGGTGCAAGGGTCAAGGATGTCTCGGCGCGGGTGCAGAACATTCTGGAAGGGGAGGGGGAACAGCCAGTTGTCGTGATACATGTTGGTACCAACGACGTAGCTCAAAAAGGGAAGAGGTCCTACAAGTAGAATTTAGGGAGTTAGGAGCCAAGCTAAAAAGTAGGACCTCGAAGGTAGTAATCTCTGGATTACTACCAGTGCCACGTGCTAGTAAGAGTACAGAGAACAGGATAGTTAGGCTAAATACGTGGCTTGAGCAGTGGTGTAAGAGGGAGGGTTTTAAATTTTTGAGGCATTGGAACCAGTTTTGTGGTAGGTGTGACCTATACAAAAGGGACGGTCTACACCTGTGCAAAGATGGAACTGATGTTCTCGGGGTAATTTTTGATAAAGCAGTTCGGGAGCATTTAAACTAGTATGGCAGGGGGCTAGAAACCTATGTAGTGAAATAGAGGAAAGTGAAAGGCAGACAGAAATAAATGGTAAAAGGGTGAGGAACAAAAAACAAAGGGCCAAACTAATTCATAAAAAATGTGAGCATAAAAAAAGCCTGAGGGTTTTATACCTTAATGCGAGAAGCATCAGGAACAAGGTAGATGAATTAGCTGTGGAAATAGAGGTTAATAATTATGATCTAATTGGGATTACGGAAACATGGTTGCAGGGTGAGCAGGGCTGGGAGCTTAACATACAGGGGTATTCAGTATTTAGGAAGGATCGACAAAAAAGAAAGGGAGGAGGGGTAGCATTGCTGGTAAAAGAAGGGATAAATGCAATTGAAAGGAAGGATATTAACTCAGTTAATACAGAATCTATATGGGTGGAGCTAAGAAATAGCGAGGGGCGAAAAACATTAATAGGAGTGGTATATAGGCCTCCAAATAGTAAAATAGAGGTTGGGGAGGGCATCACGAGGGAAATTAGAGAAGCGTGCAATAAGAGCACAGCTGTCATCATAGGTGACTTTAACTTACATATAGATTGGAATAGCCTAATCAGTAAAAATAATGAGGAGGAGGAATTCCTTGAGTGTTTAAGGGATGGTTATCTGGATCAATATGTCGAGGAACCAACTCGGGAACAGGCTATATTGGACTGGGTACTGTGCAATGAGAAGGGACTAATTAGTAATCTTGTTGTACGGGGAGCCTTGGGTCAGAGCGATCATAACATGATCGATTTCTCACTCGAAATAGAGAGCGAAGAAATTGACTCAGATACTAAGGTCCTGAATTTAAACAAGGGGAATTATGATGCCATTAGACGGGAACTGAGTAGGTCTGATTGGACAACGTTCCTGGGAGGACTGGAGGTAGATAAACAATGGCAAGCATTTAAAGATAGAATGACAAAATTGCAAAAATTGTTTATACCAATCTGGCATAAAAGGAAATCTAAAAAGGTGACTCAACCGTGGATAACAGGGGAAATTAGAGACAGCATAAAATCCAAAGATAGGGCGTATAAAATAGCCAAAAAAAGCGCCAGAGCGGAAGATTGGGAACAGTTTAAGATAGAGCAAAGGAGGACAAAGGGCTTAATCAAGAGGGGCAAAATAGCTTACGAAAGCAAGCTGGCGGAAAATATAAAAACTAACTCCAAAAGCTTTTATAAGTATATCAAGAGGAAAAGACTGGTGAAAACCAAAGTTGGCCCATTGCAGTCAGATACGGGGGAATATATAACGGGAAATAAGGAAATGGCAGACCAACTAAATGCATACTTTGGGTCAGTCTTTACGAAGGAAGACACAAAAAACCTCCCTGGGATATCGGGAAAAATAGGGACATTTGCAAAGGAGGAACTGACGCAAGTCAATATCTCTAAGGATATGGTGTTAAGGAAGCTAAAGGGATTGAAGGCGGACAAATCCCCAGGGCCTGATAACATGCATCCTAGGGTGCTGAAGGAGGTGGCCCTAGAGATAGCGGATGCACTAAGTATGATTTTTCAGAATTCATTAGACTCGGGAACAGTACCCATGGATTGGAGGGTAGCTAACGTTACCCCACTATTCAAAAAGGGGGGTAGGGAAAAAGCAGGTAATTACAGACCTGTAAGCCTTACATCAGTTGTGGGCAAAATGCTGGAGTCCATCATTAAGGATGAAATAGCGGAGCACTTAGCAAATGGGGACAGGATAGGACAGAGTCAACATGGATTTACAAAGGGTAAATCGTGCTTGACTAATCTATTGGAATTTTTTGAGGGAGTAACTGGTAAAATAGATGGGGGAGAGCCAGTAGATGTGGTGTACCTGGACTTCCAAAAGGCCTTCGATAAGGTCCCACATAAAAGATTAGCAGGGAAAATTGAAGCTCATGGGATAAAGGGGAAAGTATTGACGTGGATAGAGAACTGGCTGTCAGATAGAAAACAGAGAGTTGGAATAAACGGCTCATTTTCTGAATGGCAGGCAGTAACAAGTGGGGTACCACAGGGATCTGTCCTGGGTCCCCAGCTGTTCACAATTTACATTAATGACCTGGATCAGGGAGTCGGATGCAGCATTTCCAAATTTGCAGACGACACTAAACTAGGAGGGGGGGTGGGCTCAGAGGAGGAGACCAGGAAGCTCCAGAGCGATTTGGACAGACTGGGTGATTGGGCGGATAAATGGCAGATGCACTATAATGTGGACAAGTGCGAAGTTATCCACCTTGGGTGCAGGAACGGGAGGGCAAATTATTATTTAAATGGCAATAAATTGGGAGAGGGGGAAGTACAGAGAGACCTGGGTGTTCTTGTACACCAGTCACTGAAGGCGAGCATGCAGGTGCAACAGGCGGTCAAGAAGGCAAACGGTATGCTGGCCTTCATAGCAAAAGGGTTGGAATACAGGAACAGGGATACCTTGCTGCAGCTGTACAGGGCACTGGTGAGACCACACCTCGAGTACTGTGTACAGTTTTGGTCGCCTCATCTGAGGAAAGATGTTCTTGCCATGGAGGGGGTGCAGCGGCGATTCACCAGGCTGATACCAGGAATGGCGGGATTGACCTATGAGGAGAGACTATGTAGTTTAGGGATGTACACACTGGAGTTTAGAAGATTGAGAGGGGACCTCATAGAAGTGTATAAAATTCTGACAGGTCTAGACAGACTAGATGCAGAAGGAATGTTTCCCTTGGCGGGTGAGAACAGAACTAGAGGACATAATTTAAGGATAAGGGCTAAACCATTTAGGACAGAAATGAGGGGGAATTTCTTCACTCAGAGGGTGGTGAACCTGTGGAACTCATTGCCACAGAGGGCAGTGTACGCCAGCTCATTAAATATATTTAAGAGGGAATTAGATATATTTCTACAGGCAAAAGGGGTTAAGGGTTACGGAGAGAAGGCGGGGACGGGATACTGAATTGGAGGATCAGCCATGATCTCATTAAATGGCGGAGCAGGCTCGAAGGGCCGGATGGCCTACTCCTGCTCCTATCTTCTATGTATCTATGTATCTATGTATCTATGTGTAGCTGTTACATAGAATCTCACAGAATGGACAGCACAGAAACTGGCCGTTCAGCCCAACTGGTCCGTGCCGGTGTTGATGCTCCACACGAGCCTCCTCCCACCCCTCTTCATCTCAGCCCAGTTGTGCTACTCGTTGACACACATCGCACATTGCTTCTAGTGCTGTATACTCACAGACACACACTTTCAAATAAACCACTATTTTCCTTTCAAACCATTATAGATTCCCAGGTCAATATACAGAATGGAAACAGCCTGTGTAAACTTGTTAAGTTGCAAATACAACCAGTGATACGTACATATATTTGGTTTTAATTCATTCTCGGGTTGTGGGCGTCACTGGAAATTTATTGCCCATCCCCTAGTTAAGAACATTAGAACATAAGAATTAGGAGCAGGAGTCGGAAATTCGGCCCCTCGAGCCTGCTCCGCCATTCAATATGATCATGGCTGATCTTCTATCTCATCTCCACTTTCCCGCCCGATCTCCATATCCCTTGATTCCCTTAATATCCAAAAATCTATCGATCTCTGTCTTGAATATACTCAACGACTGAGCCTCCACAGCCCTCTGGGGTAGAGAATTCCAAAGATTCACCACCCTCTCAGTGAAGAAATTTCTCCTCATCTCAGTCCTAAATGGCTGACCCCTTATTCTGAGACTGTGACCCCTGGTTCTAGACTCCCCAGCCAGGGGAAACATCCTCCCAGCATCTACCCTGTCAAGCCCTGTAAGAATTTTGTATGTTTCAATGAGATCACCTTCATTCTTCTAAACTCTAAACAATATAAGCCTAGTCTACTCAATCTCTCCTCATAGGACAATCCACCCATCCCAGGAACCAGTCTGGTGAACCTTCGTTGCACTCTCTCTATGGCAAGTATATCCTTCCTTAGGTAAGGAGACCAAAACTGTACACAATACTCCAGGTGTGGTCTCACCAGGGCCCTATACAATTGCAGTAAGACGTCTTTACTCTTATACTCAAATCCTCTTGTAATAAAGGCCAACATACCATTTGATTTCCTAATTGCTTGCTGTACCTGCATGTTAACTTTCAGTGATTCGTGTACAAGGACACCCAGGTCCCTCTGAACACCAACATTTCCCAATCTCTCACCATTTAAAAAATACTCTGCTAGAAACATAGAAACATAGAAAAATAGGAGCAGGAGTCAGCCATTCGGCCCTTCGAGCCTGCTCCGCCATTCAACATGGCTGATCCTCTATCTCAATACCATATTCCCGCTCTCTCCCCATACCCCTTGATGCCTTTTGTGTCTAGAAATCTATCTATCTCCTTCTTAAATATATTCAGTGACTTGGCCTCCACAGCCTTCTGTGGTAGAGAATTCCACAGGTTCACCACCCTCTGAGTGAAGAAATTTCTCCTCATCTCAGTCCTAAATGTCCTACCCCATATCCGGAGACTGTGACCCCTTGTTCTAGACACCCCAGCCAGGGGAAACATCCTCCCTGCATCCAGTCTGTCTAGCCATGTCATTTTATACGTTTCTATGAGATCCACTCTCATTCTTCTAAACTGCTCTTCTATTTTTCCTACCAAAGTGGATAACTTCACATTTCTCCACATTATATTCCATTTGCCATGTTCTTGCCCACTCACGTAGCCTGTCTATATCCCCTTGAAGCCTCCTTGCATCCTCCTCACAACTTATATTCCCACCCAGCTTTGTATCATCAGCAAACTTGGATATATTACATTTGGTCCCCTCATCCAAATAGTTGGCCCTTGAGGTGGTGGTGGGCCTTTTTCTTGAACCGCTGCAGTCCGTGTAGTGAATGTGCTCCCACAGTGCTGTTAGTTTGGGGTTCCAGGATTTTGACCCAGATTTTGAACGATGAAGGAACGGCGATATATTTCCAAGTCAGGATGGTGTGTTACTTGGAGGGGAATTTGGAGATGGTGGTGTTCCCAATGCGCCTGCTGCCATTGACATTCGCCGCAGAATACCCAGCTTCTGACCTGCTCTTTTAGCCACTGTATTTATCTGGCTGGTCCAGTTAAGTTTATGGTCAATGGTGACCCCCAGGATGTTGATAGTGGGGGATTTGGCGATGGTAATGCCATTGAATATCAACTGGAGGTGTTTAGACTCTCTCTTGTTGGAGATGATCATTGTCTGGCACTTGTGTGGTGCAAATGTTACTTGCCACTTATCAGGCCAAGCCTTGATATTGTCCAGGTCTTGCTGCACGTGGGCATGGACTGCTTCATTATCTGAGAAATTGTGAATGGAACTGAACACTGTGCAATCATCAGCGAACATCCCCACTTCTGACCTTATGATGGAGGGAAGGTCATTGATGAAGCAGCTGAAGATGGTTGGGCCTAGGACACTGCCCTGAGAAACTCCTGTAGCGATGTCCTGGGACTAAGATGATTGACCTCCAACAACCACAACCATCTTCCTTTGTGTTAGATATGACTCCAGCCAGTGGAGAGTTTCCTCCTGAATACCATTGACTTCAGTTTTACTAGGGCTCCTTGGTGTCACACTCGGTCAAATGATGCCTTGATGTCAAGGGCAGTCACTCTCACCTCTCCTCTGGAATTCAGCTCTTTTGTCTATGTTTGGACTAAGGCTATGATGAGGTCTGGAGCCGAGTGGTCCTGGCAGAACCCAAACTGAGCATCGGTGAGCAGGTTATTGGTGAGTATGTGCCGCTTGATAGCACTGCTGATGCCACCTTCCATCACTTTGCTGATGATTGAGAGTAGACTGATGGGGCGGTAATTGGACATATTGGATTTGTCTTGCTTTTTATGGAAAGGACATACCTGGGCAATTTTCCACTTTGTCGGGTAGATGCCAGTGTTGCAACTGTACTGGAACAACTTGGCTACAGGCTCGGTTAGTTCTGGAGCACAAGTCTTTAGCACGACAGCCGGGATGTTGTCGGGGCCCATAGCCTTTGCTGTATCCAGTGCGCCCAGCTGTTTCCTGATATCAAGTGGAGTGAATCAAATTGGCTGAAGACTGGCTTCTGTGATGGTGGGGACCTCAGGAAGAGGCAGTGATGGAGCAACCACTCGGCACTTCTGGCTGAAGATGGTTGCAAACGGTTCAGCCTTGTCTTTTGCACTCACGTGCTGGGCTCCGCCATTGTTGAGGATGGGGATATTCATGGAGCCTCCTCCTCCCGTTAGTTGTTTAATGGTCCACCACCATTCACGACTGGATGTGGCAGGACTGCAGAGCTTTGATCTGATCCATTGATTGTGGGATCGCTTAGCCCTGTCTATAGCATGCTGCTTCCGCTGTTTAGTGTGTAATCCTGTGTTGCAGCTTCTCCAGGTTGGCACCTCAGTTTCAGCTATGCCTGGTGCTGCTCCTGGCATGCTCTTCTTCACTCCTTATTGAACCAGGGTTGGTCCCCTGGCTTGATGGTAATGGTAGAGTGAGGGATATGCCGGGCCATGAGGTTACAGATTATGGTGGAATACAATTCTGCTGCTGCTGATGGCCCACAGCGCCTCATGGATGCCCAGTTTTGAGCTACTAGATCTGTTTTGATTTAGTTTGGTGGTAGTGCCACACAACACAATGGAGTGTGTCCTCAGTATGAAGACAGGAATTCATCTCCACAAGGACTGTGCGGTGGTCACTCCTACCAATACTGTTATCGATAGATGCATCTGCGACAGGAGGAATGATGAGGATAAGGTCAAGTACATTTTTCCCTTGTGTTGGTTCTCTCACCACCTGCAGCAGGCCCAGTCTGGCAGCTGTGTCCTTCAGGACTCGGCCAGCTCGGTCAGTAGTGGTGCTACCGAGCCACTCTTGGTGATGGACATTGAAGTCCCCTACCCAGAATACATTCTGTACCCTTGCTACCCTCAGTGCTTCTTCCAAGTGGTGTTCAACATGGAGGAGCACTGATTCATCGGCTGAGGGAGGGCGGTAGGTGGCAATCAGCAGGAGGTTTCCTTGCCCATGCTTGACCTGAAGCCATGAGACTTCATGGGGTCCGGAGTCAATGTTGAGGACTCCCAGGGCCACTCCTTCCCGACTATATACCATTGTGCCACCACCCCTGGTGGGTCTGTCCTCCTGGTAGGATAGGTCATACCCAGGGATGGTGATGGAGGAGTCTGGGACGTTGACCAATAGGTATGATTCTGTGAGTATGACTTGCTCTGTAATTTCCAAGCTGCCTCTTCCGATTCCACTGACTCTCCTAGTATGGCATCACCTGCAAATTTGCCTTGAGCTTCTGAATCCAAGTAATTTATATAAATTGGAGACAGTAGTGGTCCCTCAGATAAGAACATAGGAACAGGAGGAGGCCATTCAGCCCCTCGAGCCTGTTCCCCCATTCAATGAGATCATGGCTGATCTGCGACCTAACTCCATATACCCGCCTTTGGCCCATATCCCTTAATACCTTTGGTTAACAGAAATCTATCAATTTCCCCTTTAAAATTAACAATTGATCTAGCATCAACTGCAAGAGAGTTTCAAACTTCTACCACCCTTTGTGTGTAGAAGTGTTTCCTAACTTCAATCCTGAAAGGTCTGGCTCTAATTTTTAGACTATGGTCCCTAGTCCTAGACTCCCCAACCAGCGGAAATAGTTTCTCTCTATCTGCCCTATCTGTTCCCCTTAATATCTTGAAAACTTCGATCAGATCACCCCTTAACCTTCTAAATTCTAGGGAATACAACCCTAGTCTGTGTAATCTCTCCTCGTAACTTAACCCTTGAGGTCCGGGTATCATTCTGGTAAACCTACGCTGCACTCCCTCCAAGGCCAATATATCCTTCCTCAGGTGTGGTGCCCAGAACTGCTCTCAGTGCTCCAGGTGTGGTCTAACCAGGGCTTTGTGTAGCTGCAGCATAACTTCTACCCCCTTGTATTCTAGTCCTCTAGATATAAAGGCCAGAATTCCATTAGCCTTTTTGATTATTTTCTGTACCTGTTCAGGACATTTTAATGATCTATGTACCTGGACCCCCAAGTCTCTTTGGGCCTCCACTGTTTTTAGCTTTTCACCATTTAGAAAGTACCCTGTTCTATCCTTTGTTAGGTCCAAAGTGGATGACCTCACATTTTCCCATGAAGAAATCCATTTGCCACAGTTTTGCCCATTCACTTAATCTATAATATCTCTTTTGTAATTTTATGCTTTCATCTACACTGCCTACAATGCTGCCTATACCCACACTCTGGCTCAAGCCCTCTAACAAATGCTCACTACTTCCTAACTTTCAGCCAGTTTCTTATCCATTCTCAAGACTTAACCTGAATCCCGATCTTTGAGCCATTCACGTAGTACTTTGTCAAAAGTCCAGCGGGGAGAAATTCGTTATCGCTCCGTTTGGGATGCTAAATTTTGAAATCTTGAAAAATTAGCGCCAGGCACTAATGACGCTGAGGTTCCCCTAAATTGGCTGTTAGCGCTCCTGGAAAGAGCTGGACCTCGATGGGGAGGCGCTCACAAGAAGGGTGATGGGCATGCTCACCGAGATGATAGGTGCAATGGCAAGGGTGCCCGAGAGCCTGTCGGCAATTGTAAGGAGTGTGGAGGAGTCCGCCTCCAACATTGCACAGAGCTCTGCGCACACCATGGAGCCCATCCTTGGCAGTCTGCAAAGGATGGTGGACTCCCTGAGAGACCGTGGTGACCCAGACCTGATGCCGCGTGTCATGGGCGATGTGGCAGCTTCCATTGCAGCACAGGCGGAAGCTACGCAACGTCTTAGTGCTGTAATGCAGTCAATGGTTGATGCCATCCAGTCTCAGACTGCTCTCAAGCAGTCTCAGTTGATGCCACGACAGCTCTGACTGCTGCCGTCGTGGCTGGATCCACCACAGTCCACCGGGGATCTCACGGTGTCGCAGCAGCTCAGCAATCTGTGATGCAGCAGATTGGTGGGGATACTGAGGTGCTGTCCCGGGGGAGTGGCAGTGTGTCAATGGAGCAGGAACCTGCTGTCCTCTCTCAGGATGACAGCATTCCTGCTCCCACCACTGCCACTCTGCCATTGCCCTTGCCGCTGCCTGTTATCCAGCCAGCCCAGACTGCTGCCGCCCAGCCTGAGGTGGTGCAGTCTACAGCCGGGCCTTCCAGGCCCAGAGCTGGTCGAGGGCGTCCTGCAAGGCCATCTGTTGTCTCTGGCACGGACACTCAGCAGCCTTCCACCAGCCCTGCTGCAGCCACTGGGGAGACACTATGTAGGAGCACTAGATTAGGAAAAGACACTGTAAAGAGGGCAAGTAAGGGTTTGCACAAGGGTCATTAGTTAATATTGTTGTATATATGTGGTTACTGATTGTGTATAAATTTATTATTGGAATGTTGCAGAAATGGTGCTGTGTCTCATTTCAGCTTTGGGGTGTGGTATGGAATGAGAAATTGATGCAATGATGGGGACTGGATGAGCAACCGGGAAGTGGCCTCGAATTCATTGGAACCGCAGTCTGTTGAGGCGGTCACGGACTGCCCTTCAACACGGCCGATGGGGTGGCTGGGGCCTCCATCGCTGCTGTTCGTGCTCCTGTTCCTCCTCGTCCTCCTCTTCCTGAGGTGGTGCAGCTATGCCTGGTGACCATGGCTGCACCCTCATGATGGCCAAGTTGTGCAGCATGCAGCTGACGACGACGAAAAGGGACACCCGCTCAGCCGAGTACTGGAGGGATCCTCCCAAACGGTCAAGGCAGCGGAAGCGTTGCTTGAGCACTCCGATAGTCTGCTCAATGATGTTCCTGGTGGCAGCATTTCCCTCATTGTGAGTGTTGGGCACGGGTGCTGGGGTTGTGGAGGGGAGTCATGAGCCAGGTGGAGAGCGGATAGCCCTTGTCTCCCAGCAGCCATCCGCTAGCTTGATGTTGTGGCTAGAAAAGAGCTGGCACACTGGTCTGGCGCAGGATGAAGGCATCGTGGCTGCTGCCAGGATAGCAGGCATTGACGGTGAGGATTCACTGTGTGTGGTCGCACACCAACTGCACATTAAGTGAGTGGTAGCCATTGCGGTTACGGAATACCGCAGGATTGTTACGAGGTGCCCGCAAAGCGACGTGGGTGCAGTCAATGGCGCCCTGCACCATGGGGAAGCCCGCTATCCTGGCAAAGCCACATGCACGCTCGCGCTGCTTCGCTCTGGTCATGGGGAAGGAAATGTAGTCCCTTCTCCTTCTGTAGAGAGCATCTGTGACCTCGCGGATGCAGCAATGGACGGCAAACTGCGTTATGTTAGATATGTCTCCTGTTGTACACTAGAAGGATCTGCTGGCGTAGAAATTGAGGGCGACGGTGACCTTTACTACCACTGAGAGAGATGTGGTGCTCCTGATGTGAGGCTGGAGGTCTGGCTGCTGGAGGTGGCAGAGCTCTGTGACCACATCCTTCAAGTTGAAAACACTCGAATCGCTGAAACCACCTGTCTGCTTCTGTCAAACTGACAAGGCAGCATTGTTTGCCGACTATAAAAAACCCGGAAGTTGACGCCTTTATATAGCGCTCCTCCAGCGCTCATCCGACTGCATTCCGCCTCCTCTACCTGTCGCTGCTAGCGGCAGGCCCTCAGGCAGGGGGCGAAAGTGAATTTCAGAGCCGGGGCGCTGCGCACCCGGATGACATCACGATCTCCGGGCGCAGGAGAGTGTGGCGCTAGGAATAAATGGGTCTTTTTCGGGGTGGCAGGCGGTGACTAGTGGGGTACCGCAGGGATCAGTGCTTGGGCCCCAGCTATTCACAATATATATCAGTGATTTGGATGAGGGAACCAAATGTAATATTTCCAAGTTTGCTGACAACACAAAACTAGATGAGATTGTGAGTTGTGAGGAGAATGCAAAGAGGCTTCAAGGCGATTTAGACAAGTTGAGTGAGTGGGCAAATACATGGCAGATGCAGTATAACGTGGATAAATGTGAAGTTATCCACTTCGGTAGGAAAAACAGAAAGGTAGAGTATTATTTAAATGGTGATAGATTGGGAAATGTTGATGTACAAAGGGACCTGGGTGTCCTTGTACACCAGTCACTGAAAGCAAACATGCAGGTGCAGCAAGCAGTTAGGAAGGCAAATGGTATGTTGGTCTTCATTGCAAGAGGATTTGAGTACAGGAGCAAGGATGTCTTACTACAGTTATACAGGGCCTTGGTGAGACCACACCTGGAGTACTGTGTGCAGCTTTGGTCTCCTTACCGAAGAAAGGATATACTTGCCATAGAGGGAGTGCAGCGAAGGTTCACCAGACTGATTCCTGGGATGGCAGGACTGTCGTATGAGGAGAGATTGGGTCGACTAGGCCTGTATTCATTAGAGTTTAGAAGAATGAGAGGGGATCTCATTGAAACGTATAAAATTCTGACAGGGCTAGACAGACTGGATGCAGGGAGGATGTTTCCCCTGGCTGGGGGCTCTAGAACGAGGGGTCACAGTCTCAGGATACGGGGTAGGACATTTAGGACTGAGATGAGGAGAAATTTCTTCACTCAGAGGGTGGTGAACCTATGGAATTCTCTACCACAGAAGGCTGTGGAGGCCAAGTCACTGAATATATTTAAGGAGGAGATAGATAGATTTCTAGACACAAAAAGCATCAAGGGGTATGGGGAGAGAGTGAGAATATGATATTGAGACAGAGGATCAGCCATGATCATATTGAATGGCGGAGCAGGCTCGAAGGGCCGAATGGCCTACTCCTGCTCCTATTTTTTATTTTTCCATGTTTCTATGCAAACCTCAATTTCGCGGTCGTTGGTAAAATATCCGCGCATGGTAACAAAGCCAGTAGCGCCCCGTTAGCACTTCCGGAGGTGCTGATGGGAGGCGCTAAGGTGCTGAATTTCTCCCCCTAGATGTCAAGGTGTCAGCCGTGCCCAGTGGGCAGCACTCTCGCTTCTGGCTCAGAAGGTTGTGGTTCAATCCCCACTCCAGAGACTTGAACCACATAATCCAAGCTGACACTTCCAGTGCAGTACTGAGGGAGCGCTGCACTGTTGGAGGGGCAGTACTGAGAGAGTGCTCCACTGTCGGAGGGGCAGTACTGAGGGAGCGCTGCACTGTCAGAGGGGCAGTACTGAGGGAGCGCTGCACTGTCGGTGGGGCAGTGCTGAGGGAGTGCTGCACTGTCGGAGGGGCAGTACTGAGGGAGCGCTGCACTGTCAGAGGGGCAGTACTGAGGGAGCGCTGCACTGTCGGAGGGGCAGTACTGAGGGAGCGCTGCACTGTCGGAGGGGCAGTACTGAGGGAGTGCTGCACTGTCGGAGGGGCAGTACTGAGGGAGCGCTGCACTGTCGGAGGGGCAGTACTGAGGGAGTACTGCACTCTCGGAGGGGCAGTACTGAGGGAGTGCTGCACTGTCGGAGATGCAGTACTGAGGGAGCGCTGCACTGTCAGAGGGGCAGTACTGAGGGAGCGCTGCACTGTCAGAGGGGCAGTACTGAGGGAGAGCTGCACTGTCGGAGGGGCAGTACTGAGGGAGAGCTGCACTGTCGGAGGGGCAGTACTGAGGGAGAGCTGCACTGTCGGAGGGGCAGTACTGAGGGAGTGCTGCACTGTCGGAGGGGCAGTACTGAGGGAGCGCTGCACTGTCGGAGGGTCAGTACTGAGGGAGCGCTGCACTGTCGGAGGGGCGGTACTGAGGGAGCGCTGCACTGTCGGAGGGGCAGTACTGAGGGAGCGCTGCACTGTCGGAGGGTCAGTACTGAGGGAGCGCTGCACTGTCGGAGGGGCAGTACTGAGGGAGTGCTGCACTGTCGGAGGGGCAGTACTGAGGGAGCGCTGCACTGTCGGAGGGGCAGTACAGAGGGAGTGCTGCACTGTCGGAGGGGCAGTACTGAGGGAGCGCTGCACTGTCGGAGGGGCAGTACTGAGGGAGCGCTGCATTGTCGGAGGGGCAGTACTGAGGGAGCGCTGCACTGTCGGAGGGGCGGTACTGAGGGAGTGCTGCACTCTTGGAGGTGCTGTCTTTCCGATGAGACGTTAAACCGAGGCTGTAAGATACTCTAGTTGTGTTTACATATATTCCCAGGATTAGGATTTGGTTGAATCTCATGTTGGTTTTTGCTTTTTTTTTTTACCTAGAAATAATGAAATGGTTGAAGTTGTTCATTCTCAGGATGCTTTAGGGTTTAATATGTCAGGGGACAATTTAGTTGACTGTGATGTTTAGCATCTGCTGAGGTGCAGGATGTGCGATTTTCGCCTGTTTACATCTTTCTGTTACCACATTGTGAAACGAGATAGCCAAGAAAGTCTTGATATAAGGAGACGGGAGAATGAGCTCAGGATGGTTAGTGACATGCTTAATGGGAAACAAAATGACCATCCGGATGTTTTACGAACCTACGGACAATGACGGACGGGTAAAGACCCTCTGGTCCATCCAGCCTGTCCCACACAATTGCGACACCTTGTGTGTCACAATAAATACACTCCCCACCCCACCCGAAACCATGTGATCTCCTGGGAGAGGCAAAAAAAAGGGAAAAACCCCAGGCCAATTTGGGGAAAAACATCTTGGAAATTCCTCTCCGACCCATCTAGGCAATCGAAACTAGTCCAGGAGATCACTCTGGCTCTGAATTCCCTGCTGTACCTACCTTCTATCTGTCGGATAGAGTGTACCTGTAGGATTTAGTAAACATTGTTAAGATTCTATAACCATTTTTATGTAACTATAATATGTGAAATTGTATGTTATAAACCTAAAAAGCCTGTATAAAATGGCGAATGGCTGAGACCAAAGCAGGATGGGGAAATTATGCCAACCTGACTAAAAATCTCTGTTTTAAATTACTGAAGTAATGGAATGTAGTGCTAAGTAAACATGGAGACTGTCGGGGACATGGAGTTCGGTAATGTTGTGGAAGAGAGATAGGAGTTGGAGCCTTCATTTTAGAAACAGCAGAATAGACAAACTGTTTAGAAAACACCTCAAGGATGTTCTGTAAAGTGAAATTCTTAGATAAGGGTATTTTGTTATGCACAGAAATAGGCTTAGCAGAACTAACGAGGTCATAAGATGATTGACAAGAAAAGGGAAGGGAATCATAGACCGTACTTGTGAAGGTCAGAATGGTGAGATAGCCCAAGCAGCTGCAAGTTGCTATGTATTTTGAAGGGAAAAATGGTATAAAGGAACAGCTATTGAACACTGGAAGCAGCGCGAAACCAGAGGATGAGAAGCTTCAGTCAACAGAACACAGCAAGAGAATAAAGAGACCGCGCCACAGTCACTTGGAAGAAATGCCGGGGTTCAATGAACAGACTGTGTCTGTCTCCTTGTTAAGTATTATTTCTTTGTACTGGATGTTTAATACTTAATGAACCTGTTTTACTGATACACAATATACCTGAACCCAGAGTGGTTTGTGTAGTCACGGACACATTATTATAAAGAGCTTTTGAAAGCTACAAGCAAGAGGTGATCTCCGTCCCAGCCAAAAACAGGTCCAGCTCTCGCTCGAAGGAATTCAGCGAGTCCGCGTCCACCGCACGAGAGGGCAGCCTGTTCCAGAGGTCCGCTATTCTCTGGGAAAGGAGCCACCTCCTGACATCTAACCTAGATCTGGCCTGACACAACTTGTTACCCCTGGTCCTCCCTAGTTGTAGGAAACGCTCTCATTTCTGGGGGTCTTGTTCAAAACAATGCTTGTCATGGCATAATGAATCAGCAACGACAATGTGCGTGACTAGAGACCTATAAAGATGTTGAGCTTTCCATGACAATTTGTAGAGAGTGTCAGGATCAAAATCAGCGAGGGAGGTTACGTTTCTACCCAGAGCAGTATGTCTACTGCTTAAAAAGACATTGTTTGTGTCAAAGACTTGGTCAAACACTATAAAAGTATTGAGTTGCAGACCATAAATTTGGTTATCAGATTCAAATGTTCTTACAAGGCTCCATCCGCCCTCTCAGGTGGACATAAAAGATCCCGCTGCACTACTTTGAAGAAGAGCTGGGAAGTTCTCTCCAGTTGCCTGGGGCTAATATTTGTTCCTCAACCAACATCGTTAAAAAAAAACAGATGATCTGGTCATTATCACGTGTGGTTAGTGGGATTTTGCTATGTGCAAAATGGTTGTCCCATTTCCCGACATTACAGCAGCGACTACACTTCAAAAACAAAAGTACTTCATTGGCTGTAAAGTGTTTCGGGATGCTCTGAGGTTGTGAAATGTCGCTGTGTATAAATGCAAATTCCTTCCGTTGCTCATTCATCACTTTGCTTAATAATTTAGTGCAATGTGATCCTAAGATGAGTGTAAGGGAAAGTGTGTAACTTACTCTCCTGATTTTGTGCAGATCCTTTTTCCGTGTCGTCTCCGCTTGCCAGCTCATCCTCCTCTTCCGTGCTGGAATCGCTGGGCTCGGGATCAGAATTGCAACGCCGCCCCTCTTTAATGGCATCTGCAATTTTCTCCAGAACGGACTTGCGTTCCCCTGCGATGCGGCGGGGGGGAGCGGGGGGAGCGGTGGTGCGGAGGGGCGAGAAGTCAATCGCAGACGGAGCGTAAGCCGATCGGAGTCGACGAGGGTGGTGGGGGGGGAGGGGGAGGGGGAGGGGCGGGGGTGGAAATCGCAGAAGAGAATCGCAAAAACAAGGCAAAGGCGGAGGTTAGAAATTGCGGCCAAAGCTTATCGTGGTTTGCACGAGTTTAAACGGGAAAGCAAACCTTTCTCCCGCACATAGTCAAACAATGTCACATGGCTCATGCTCCACTGACGTGATACACAACACTAACACAATCAGTAAATAACGGCTGTGCACCATACAGCATAAACACACGCAGCAATAACTGAACCGTCGGCAAATCGATCCACTGATTTCTGCACATTTTCTTAGTCTCCCAACACGCGGGAATTATGAGAAAACTAATTTAGAGGGTGAATAAAGGGTCAAGTACTTTCGATGTAAATTAGAATCATAGAATGATACAGCACAGAAGGAGGCCATTTGGCCCATCGTGCCTGTGCCGGCTCTTTGGTCGAGCTCTCCAATTAGTCCCACTCCCTGCTCTTTCCCCACAGCCCTGCTAATTTCCCCTTCAAGTATTTCTCCAATTCCCCTTTTGAAAGTTACTATTGAATCTGCTTCCACCGCCCTTTCAGGCAGCACATTCCAGATCACAACAACTCGCTGTGTAAAAATATTCTCATCTCCCCCCCGGCTTTTCTGCCAATTCCCTTCAATCTGTGTCCTCTGGTTACCGACCCTCCTGCCACTGGAAACAGTTTCTCCTTATTTACTCTATCAAAATCCCTTCATGATTTTGAACACCTCTATTAAATCTTCCCTTAACCTTCTCTGCTCTAAGGAGAACAATCCCAGCTTCTCCAGTCTCTCCACATAACTGAAGTCCCTCATCCCTGGTACCATTCTAGTAAATCTCCTCTGCACCCTCTCCAAGGCCTTGACATCCTTCCTAAAGTGTGGTGCCCAGAATTGGACCCAATACTCCAGCTGGGGACTAACCAGTGATTTATGAAGGTTTAGCAATAACTTCCTTGCTTCCTGACCATTATTCACATCTGAACAGCACAGTGTGGTCATCGGGTGAGGGACAGATTCAGCTCAGCTCTGTTTACCCACCCCTCCCTCATCCCACTCACCCCCCCCCCCCCCCCCACTCTCAAGTAACCTGCTGTCACTCAATGTCTGATTAATGCTTGAGGACGTCCACATCAGTGAGGGACCAGAGACTCACTGGTACCCGCAAGGAATCAGCACCACCAGTAGAGCAGGGGAAACCCCACAAGAACATAAGAAATAGGGACAGGAGTCGGCCATTTGGCCCCTCGAGCCTGCTCCGCCATTCAATAAGATCATGGCTGATCTTTTACCTCAACTCCACTTTCCTGCACTATCCCCTTATCCCTTGATTCCCTTAATATCCAAAAATCTATCGATCTCTGTCTTGAATATACTCAACGACTGAGCCTCCACAGCCCTCTGGGGTAGAGAATTCCAAAGATTCACCACCCTCTGAGTGAAGAAATTTCTCCTCATCTCAGTCCTAAATGGCCGACCCCTAATTCTGAGACTGTGACCCCCTGGTTCTAGACTCCCCAGCCAGGAGAAACATCCTCCCTGCATCTACCTTGTCAAGCCCTGTAAGAATTAAGTATGTTTCAATGAGATCACCTCTCATTCTTCTAAACTCTAGAGAATATAGGCCTAGTCTACTCAATCTCTCCTCATAGGACAATCCCCCCATCCCAGGAACCAGTCTGGTGAACCTTCGTTGCACTCCCTCTATGGCAAGTATATCCTTCCTTAGGTAAGGAGACCAAAACTGTACACAATACTCCAGGTGTGGTCTCACCAGGGCCCTATATAATTGCAGTAAGACGACTTTACCCTTATACTCAAATTCTCTTGTAATAAAGGCCAACATACCATTTGCTTTCCTAATTGCTTGCTGTACCTGCATGTTAACTTTCAGTGATTCGTGTACAAGACACCCAGGTCCCTCTGAACATCAACATTTCCCAATCTCTCACCATTTAAAAAATACTCTGCTTTTCTATTTTTCCTACCAAAGTGGATAACTTCACATTTCTCCACATTGTATTCCATTTGCCATGTTCTTGCCCACTCACTTAGCCTGTCTATATGCCCTTGAAGCCTCTTTGCATCCTCCTCACAACTTACATTCCCACCTAGCTTGGTATCAAGGGGCTGAATGGCCTCCTCCTGTTCCTAATAGTCCCAGAGATAACTAGTGGGGGGGCGGTGGGGAATGTTCCCAAGCTAGTCTGGAGGAATACTTTGCATCAAAAGTACTTTCCCCAACCCTTACAGTTTTTCAGTCATGTTATTTGTCTCACGTACCTGTCTAACACGAGAATGTTCTCAGGTTTATGTCACTCAATAATGAGAGTGTTTACATATTCAATAGGCTGTAGCTTCATACATATCTGCCCACAATTTGCATTTATTGCTGCATTTGAAATAATCAAAGTACAATCAACCTTGAATAAGACAGTAAATCTACATCATTAACTTACAAGAGAAGATAGGTAATAGCTATATCCATATATCTATATATCTATATATATACCGCAGAACCCCCATTATCCACATTCCAATTATCTGTCAGAACTTCCCCAGGATCAAGTCTTGCGTGAGAAATTGGGGGTGATTTTAACCCTGCTCGCCCCGGCTCTTACCTGTCCGAGAGCCACCATGATCACAACATCTGCAATTTTAACCTGCTCTCCTGAGCAGGCAGCAAGGAGACGCGGCCGGAGCCAACGGGGTCCTTCTTTACCGCGCGTTGCGGCCCAATGACATCATTGAGACCCGACTGTAATTTTAACTCAGGCCTGAGCGGGGAATCCACCCGGGGTTAAAATCGGGGCCTTTAAATTGCCTCATGTCGTCAAAAGCTTCTTTCCTTATTTGTGTTCCATTTCCCCTTTACTACGTGAATAGAACAATTTGTTCCCGAGCCTTGGTGTTTTTCAGTAACTCCAATCTGTGCAAGACCAGATTCTGGAAACTCCTGGTTTATTTTGTCTTTATTCATTCTGGGGGATGTGGGCGTCGCTGGCAAGGCCGGCATTTATTGCCCATCCCCTAGTTGCCCCTTGAGAAGGTGGTGGTGGGCCGCCTTCTCGAGTTTGTATTTCAGAGGGTCATCAAGAGTCAACCAGTTGGTGCGTGGACTGGAGTCACAAGTAGGCCAGACCAGATAATGACGGCCAGTTCCCTTCCTTGAAGGGCGCTCGTCAACCTGTTCGGTCTACTTGCAACAAAAATAATGGCTTCCACGGTCATTTTGTCCCGGTGCTCGCTACCCCACCAACTACCACATCTTATTGCCGTCAATTCACAACTTGACCTGGTAGGATTTGAACTCGTCGCCCCTAGGTTACCAGTCAGGTAACCATAGCCACTGCGCACAGAGAAGTGTGAGGTGATGCATTTTGACAGAAGGAACAGGGAAAGGCAATATACACTTAATGGCACAGTTTTAAAGAGTGTGCAGGGACAGAGGGACCTGGGAGTTAATGTGCATAGGTCCCTGAAGGTGGCAGGACATATTGAGAGAGTGGTTAGCAAAGCATATGGGATCTTGGGCTTCATAAATAGAGGTATTGAGTACAAAAGTAGAGAAATTATGCTGAACCTTTATAAAGCGCTGGTTAGGCCACAACCGGAGTACTGCGTCCAGTTCTGGTCACCACACTTTAGAAAGGATGTGAAGGCCCTTGAGAGGGTGCAGAGGAGATTTACCAGAATGGTTCCGGGGATGGGGGATCTCAACTACAAGGACAGGTTGGAGAAGCTGGATTTGTTTTCATTAGAGCAAAGGAGGTTGAGGGGTGATTTGATAGAGGTGTACAAGATTATGACGGGTTTGGATTGGTTAGATGGGGAAAGGCTGTTCCCACTAGTTGATGGTACAAGGACTAGGGGGCACAAATTTAAGGTTTTGGGCAAGAGATACAGGGGGGGATGTGAGGAAAGACTTTTTTACACAGCGAGTGGTGAGGACCTGGAACTCACTGCCGACGGAAGTGGTGGAAGCGGAGACACTCAATGTTTTCAAGGGGAGACTGAGAGGCACTTGAGGGAAATAAACTTGCAGGGCTACGGGGATAGAGCGGGGGAATGGGACTGACTGGATTGCTCTACAGAGAGCCGGCATGGACTTGATGGGCCGAAAGGCCTCCTTCTGTGCCATTATGACTCTTGACTCTATGATTACTACCAAGCCCTGATACAATGGGAAATCCCCTCGAATCCCGCGGATAATGGAGGTCCGGCTCTGCATAATCGCGCGATGAGCGAGCGCTTCCTGTTTAATACGTTACATAAACACAAAAACAAAAACATAGAAAGGGAATCACCAATACACAACACACTGGGCAGATAAAAAGAAAAAGCAAAACAAAAATATCAAGGAGGATACAACAAGAAAATGGCGTAATTCGCCGGGTTTGGGTACAGTACAATATAATACAATGCAAGTGTGAATGGTAGCTTGTGGTTATCTTATAGAAATCCAGCACTTGGCCACTGCAATTTAAAGGCCAGGGTTACACAGATCAAGGCGTACGTTGGTAAGGGTTACACTGCCTCTGCTCAGCTGCTGCTGAAACCCTCATCCTTGTTCCCTCCATGACCTCGCCCCTCCCTATCTCTGTAACCTCCTTCAGCCCCACAACCCCCCGAGATATCTGCGCTCCTCCAATTCTGCCCGCTTGAGCATCCCTGATTATAATCGCTCCACCTATTGGCGGCCGTGCCTTCAGCTGCCTGGGCCCTAAGCTCTGGAATTCCCTCCCTAAACCTCTCCGCCTCTCTACCTCTCTCTCTCCTCCTTTAAGACGCTCCATATAACCGACCTCTTTGACCAAGCTTTTGGTCACCTGTCCTAATATCTCCTTATGCAGCTCAGTGTCAAATTTTTTGTCTTATAATACTCCTGTGCAGCGCCTTGGGCTGTTTTACTACATTGAAGGCGCTATATAAATACAAGTTGTTGTTGTGTCTTTATTATCTCCAGATGTTGAGGAGCTGCCATCAGCCAGATGTCCCGTCCTGTGTCCCCTCTTCACATTGTCGGAGATTTGGGTTATAACTGTGGAATTCCCTACTTTTCCTCGCTCTTTAAAACATGCACCGTTTTAAATCCAAACCTGGTGTTCCCTCATCCCCTATTTAAATCGTTGATGGCCCCTCGCCTTGCTTTCTCAGTTGAGCAATAATCTGAGGAGCTTTCTCCCCATGGGGTAGAGGTTTATCACAATAGGCTCGACCTCACACAGCTCCTTTAACACAGCAAAGACCTCCCAAAGCAGCGGGTGGGGGTCAGGTTTGAGCAGGAAGAGGGGAAAATAAGTCCATGTGTCTGAAGGTGGGTCAAAGACACGAAGCACAAAGAAGGAAGTGCAGCAGGGCTGAGGACTTAGGGAGAGGACAACACACAGATCAAAGCTAGAGAGGGTAGAAGGAGGGAGGGAGAGAGGGAGGGAGAGAAGAGGGAGAGAGAGGGAGGGAGAGAAGAGGGAGAGAGAGAGGAGGGAGAGAGGGAGGGAGAGCGGAGGGAGGGAGAGAGGAGGGAGAGAGAGAGGAGGGCGGGAGAGAGGAGGGAGAGAGAGGAGGGAGCGAGAGAAGAAGAAGGGAGAGAGAGAGAGAGGAGGGAGAGAGAGAGAGGAAGGGAGGGAGGGAGAGAAAGAGGGAGGGAGAGAAGAGGGAGAGAGAGAGGAGGGAGAGAGGAGGGAGAGAAAAAGGGAGAGAGAGAGGAGGGAGAAAAAAAGGAGGGAGAGAGAGAGAGGAGGTTGAGAGAGAGGAGGGCGGGAGAGAAGAAGAAGGGAGGGAGGGAGGGAGGGAGAGAGAGAAGAGGGAGGGAGGGAGAGGAGAGAGAGGAGGGAGGGAGAGAGAGGAGGGAGGGAGGGAGAGAGAGGAGGGAGGGAGGGAGAGATGAGGGAGGGAGAGAGAGAGGAGGGAGGGAGAGAGAGAGAGAGGGAGGGAGAGAGAGAGGAGGGAGGGAGAGAGAGAGAGAGGGAGGGCGAGAGAGAGGCGGGAGGGAGAGAGAGAGGAGGGAGAAAGAGGAGGGAGGGAGGGAGAGGAGAGGGAGGAGGGAGGGAGAGAGAGGAGGGAGGGAGAGAGGAGGGAGGGAGGGAGAGGAGGGAGAGGAGGGAGGGAGAGGAGAGAGAGAGGAGGGTGAGAGCGAGAGAGGAGGGAGAGGGAGAGCGCGAGAGAGAGGAGGGAGAGAGAGCGAGGAGGGAGAGAGAGTGAGGAGGGAGGGAGGGAGGGCGAGGAAGGATGGAGAGAGAGGAGGGAGAGAGTGCGAGGAGGGAGAGAGTGCGAGGAGGGAGGGAGAGGAAGGATGGAGAGAGAGGAGGGAGAGAGAGTGAGGAGGGAGGGAGGGAGGGAGAGAAAGGATGGAGAGAGAGGAGGGAGGGAGCAAGGAAGGAGCAAAGCCTTGTAAACAGGTGAGGATCTCAAAGTCGATGGGAGGAGGGATGGGAGCCAGAAGTCATGTTGCACCAAACCAAGAGGCCTCACAAATTCTAGGGGACTTGTCTTATCGTTTTGTTTGCGGTGTCACACCAAAAGTAGCCAATGTTTTCTGCTAAATTTAAGTCTAGATTCTATCCTGAATTGGTCCTGGTGTGAGGAGACCACATTGCTCAAATTCAGCAGTTTCTAAATCCTCAATAAGATGGTTTCTACGGTTAACAGTCGTGTGTTAACGGGCAATCAGTCCTTTGTTGGGTAACTCGAGCAGAAAACTTTAATTTACTGGAACTTTGAATTGAGAAAGCGGGGCTAAAACATAGAAACATAGAAGATAGGAGCAGGAGTAGGCCATTCGGCCCCTCGAGCCTGCTCCGCCATTTAATGAGATCATGGCTGATCATCCAAATTCAGTACCCTGTCCCTGCTTTCTCCCCATATCCCTTGATACTTTTAGCCTTAAGAAATATATCTATCTCCTTCTTGAATATATTTAATGAATTGGCCTCAACTGCCTTCTGTGGTAGAGAATTCCACAGGTTCACCACTCTCTGGGTGAAGAAATTCCTCCTCATCTCAGTCCTAAATGGCTTACCCCTTATCCTTAGACTGTGACCTCTGGTTCTGGACTCCCCCGCCATCGGGAACATCCTTCCTGCATCTAGTCTGTCTAGTCCTGTTAGAATTTTATAAGTTTCAATGAGATCCCCTCTCATTCTTCTAAACTCGAGCGAATACAAGCCCAATCGTCCCAATCTCTCTTCATACATCATTCCTGCCATCCCAGGTATCAGTCTGGTGAATCTTCGCTGCACTCCCTCCATGGCAAGAACATCCTTCCTCAGATAAGGCGACCAAAACTGCACACAATACTCAAGGTGTGGTCTCACCAAGGCCTTGTACAACTGCAGCAAGACATCCTTGCTCCTGTACTCGAATCCTTTCGCTATGAAGGCCAACATACCATTTGCCTTCTTAACCGCCTGCTGCACCTGCATGCTTAGCTTCAAAGACTGGTGCACAAGGACTCCCAGGTCTCGTTGCACTTCCCCTTTTCCCAATCTATTGCCATTCAGATAATAATCTGACTTCCTGTTTTTGCCACCAAAGTGGATAACCTCGCATTTATCCACATTATACTGCATCTGCCCAATCACCCAACTTGTCCAAATCATACTGGAGTTTCTCTGCATCCTCCTCACAACACACACGCCCACCCAGCTTTGTGTCGTCTGCAAACTTGGAGATATTACATCTAGTTCCCTCGTCTAGATCATTAATATATATTGTGAATAGCTGGGGTCCTAGCACCGATCCCTGCGGTACCCCACTAGTCACTGCCTGCCACTCGGAAAAAGACCCATTTATTCCAACTCTTTGCTTCCTGTCTGCCAACCAGTTCTCTATCCAAGTCAGTACCTTACCCCCAATCCCATGTGCTTTAACTTTGCATGCCAATCTCTTATGCGGGACCTTATCGAAAGCCTTCTGAAAGTCCAAATACACCACATCCACTGGTTCTCCCTTATCTATTCTACCAGTTACATCCTCAAAAAATTCCAGTAGATTAGTCAAGCATGATTTACCTTTTGTAAATCCATGTTGACTTTGTCCGATCCTGTCACTGTTTTCCAAGTGCTCTGCTATTACATCTTTATAATGGACTCTAGCATTTTCCCCACTACCGATGTCAGGCTTACCGGTCTATAATTCCCCGTTTTCTCTCTACCACCTTTTTTAAACAGTGGGGTTACATTAGCTACCCTCCAATCCATGGGAACTGTTCCAGAGTCTATAGAATTTTGGAAGATGACCAGCAATGCATCTACTATTTCTAGGGCCACTTCCTTAAGTACCCTAGGATGTAGATTATCAGGCCCTGGGGATTTATCGGCCTTCAATCCCGTCAATTTCCCTAACACCATTTCCCCACAAATACTGATTTCATTCAGTTCTTCCCTCTCATTAGACCCTATGTTCCCCGACATCTCTGGGAGGTTATTTGTGTTCCCCTTTGTGAAGACAGAACCAAAGTATGTATTTAATTGGTCGGCCATTTCTTTGTTCCCCATTATAAATTCCCCTGCAAGGGACCTACGCTTGACTTCACTAATCTTTTTCTCTTCACATATCTATAGAAGCTTTTACAGTCAGTTTTTATGTTCCCTGCAAGCTTACTCTCATACTCTATTTTCCCCCTCTTAATTAATCCCTTTGTCCTCCTTTGCTGAATCCTAAACTGCTCCCAATCCTCAGGTTTGCTGCTTTTTCTGGCCAATTTATATGCCCTCTCCTTGGATCTTATGCTATCCCTAATTTCCCTTGTTAGCCACGGTTGAGTCACCTTTTTTGTTTTATTTTTAGGCCAAACAGGGATGAACAAATTCTGCAGTTCATCCATGCGATCTTTAAATGTTTGCCATTGCCTATCCACCGTCAACCCTTTAAGTAACGTTTCCCAATCCATCCTAGCCAATTTGCGCCTCATACAATCATACTTTCCTTTATTTAAATTCAGGACCCTAGTCTCTGAGTCAACTACTTCACTCTCCATCTTAATGAAGAATGAAAACCCGCACTGCGTTCCTTTGATATTCCTCCGTGTGCTATTTTGACTAAGTTTCTAACCTGGTTAAAAAAGCCGGTTACCCCCCATTAACAAGACGGTTAACTCCTTGGGTGCGACAGCAGAATAAAAAAGAAAAATTTCAAACAAACATGGTGGTATGTTAATTATCGACGGGAATATTTTATATCTGTTCAGAACGACATGTGTTGAACTCAAGGGGGCATCATTTGGTCTTTGGGGGGGCAGTGAACAGTGGTAGCCCGTTCCGCACCACACCCAAAGATTAATTTATACCCCATCATCTCCCATGATTCAATATTTGAACCCATTCATTCATATTTCAAAGGGAAGTTAGATAAATACATGAGGGAGAAAAGAATAGAAGGTTAGAACAGTTCTGGTCTCCATATTATAAAAAGGATATAGAGGCACTGGAGAAGGTGCAAAAAAAGATTCACACGGATAATACCAGAACTGAGAGGAAGGAATAGAGGGATATGCTGATAGGGTGAGATGAAGAGGGGTGGGAGGAGGCTCGTGTGGGACACGAAGCACTGGCATGGACCAGTTGGGCCCAATGGCCTGTTTCTGTTTATTGAGCACTGATGCACATTCTATGAGATTCACCACAGCTCTTACACACAGTCACACAAACCAAAACAATCGGTCACGATAAGCTCAAATCTTTGCAAACGCAGATAATCTGTTTTCCCATCAATGAACACACACAGGGAAGACTAACCACTCCATGCAACACACAGTTTTAATTGACATGTTGTAACTGCATCTCTTCACGCTGTGTGTGTGTGGGTTTTTTTTTTGGTTGGGGAAATGCAGCCATGCTCAACACTGCCACTAAAGGTGAGCCGAGAGCGGAGAAATCACATGCACCAAGCAAGGCAGGACTCGGGAGTCTGATGTTACTCACCACCAACGGATCTCCCAGACTCAGAGAGTTCCGCAGCACAAACGTCCACCACGCTACCTTTCAATGCTTTGTCCTCGGGCTTTATGACATGAACCTCCACAGATATTAAAGGTTCTCCGCCCGTTTCCACAGCTTCCATGTCGCCGTTCCTGGATCGCCGTCCGCATCCTGTCCCTCTTCAATCTCTTCATCGCTTCCAGGTTTTTCTTCCGTGTCTTGGCCCGTTACCGCCGCAGACCGGCCCCCTCCCGCTGACGTCGCAACGATTTGCTCCTCAGCGCCTTCTGCTCCCTCAAGCAAGGCCCCTTCTTCTGCGACTCTTTCGTCCTCCCTCTCTTCATCGTTTATAGCCTTCAGCTCATGGCCGTCCTGCTCGGATTTTCCCGGAGCTGCTCCCACTTCTTCGGCAGTCGTGGGGCCCACCTTGTCTTCAGCAAGGGCAGGCTTTGGCTCCAGCTCTTCATCAGTGACCTTTACCTCCACTCTTTCACCATCAGACTCTTCACTGCTTCTTGGGGAGCAAGATGAACTTCGCAATGATGCTCGTGATCTTCTTCCCTCTGTTGAGGCAAATGTAGAAAAGCATCGCACGTCACTTGCTGCGTTGATATAGACAGCAACTTGCATTTATATAAAAACCGAAAATGCTGGAAACACTCAGCCGGTCAGGCAGCATCTGTGGAGAGAGGAACAGAGTTAACGTTTCAGCTCGAAGACCTTTCGTCAGAACTCTCTGTTTCTCTCTCCACAGATGCTGCCTGACCTGCTGAGTGTTTCCAACATTTTCGTTTTTTTATTTCAGATTTCCAGCATCCACAGTATTTGGCTTTTGCCTTTATACAGCACCTTTAACATAGTAAAACATCCCAAGGCGCTTCACAGGACCGATTATCAAACAGATGTGACACCGAGCCACATAAAGAGATATTGGGAGAGGTGACCAAAAGCTGGATCAAAGAGGTAGGTTTTAAGGAGCGTCTTAAAGGAGGAGAGAGAGGTACATAAGACCATAAGAAATAAGAGCAGGAGTCGGCCATTTGGCCCCTCGAGCCTGCTCCGCCATTCGATAAGATCATGGCTGATCTTCTACTTCATCTCCACTTTCCTGCACTATCCCCATATCCCTTGATTCCCTCAATATTCAAAAATCTATCGATCTCTCGGTAGAGAGGCGGAGAGGTTTAGGGAGCGAATTCCAGAGCTTGGGGCCCAGGCAGCTGAAGGCACGGCCGCCAATGGTGGAGCGATTAAAATCGGGGATGTACAAGAGGCCAGAATTGGAGGAGCGCAGAGATCTCGGAGGGTTGTAGGGCTGGAGGAGGTTACAGAGATAGGGAGGGGGGAGGATACGGAGGGATTTGAAGACAAGGATGAGAATTTTTGAATCGAGATGTTGCCGGACCGGGAGTCAATGTTGGTCAGCGAGCACAGGGGTGAGGGGTGAACGGGACTCGGTGTGAGTTCAGACACGGGGCAGCAGAGTTTTGGATGAGTTGAGGTTTAGGGAGGGTGGAAGGTGGGAGGCCGGCCAGGAGAGCGTTGGAATAGTCGAGTCTGGAGGTGACACAGGCACGGATGAGGGTTTCAGCGGTAAATTACATTGAGTTTTCAACATGGAAACAGGGTGTTCGGCCTAGCCAGCCCATGCTGGTGTTTATCCTTCATGTGAACGTTAGCGCAATTGTGGACATCCCTTTACGGTGGGTCAGCCGTGGCTCAGTGGGTAGCACTCTCTCTCTCTCTCTCTCTCTCGCGAGTCAGAAGGTCGTGGGTTCAAGCCAGGAGTTTGTGCTCGAGTGGCTGGAGTGGGACTCTGAACCAACGACCCCCTGACCCCAGGGGCGAGAGAGCTGCCCACTGACCTACGGGAGGGTCCCTCAGAGCAAGAGGTTCTGATGCTTACGAAGAGTGCAAGTGACGTCGGAAGGGCTGACGCGGTGTCTGTTCGGGGGCTGCGGAACACAGACTGCTCCCTCCTCCTTTCCACCTGCTAATTCAAAGCAAATTAAAAAGCAGCCTTTGATCCGAGGCGCAATGCGTTGCCTAGCAACTGAGCTATCCCTGAAGGTGGCAATCAACTATCCCATTGAGCAGTGGCAGATGGTACAGTGTCTATAAGATAGTCGGCAGGGCATGCTGTTATTCTGCGGAGATCTCCCGGATTCAGCGTCGGTTGGTAGATGGAGGGAAGAGGCGGAGTGAAGCTGTGTTTTGGGTTCAACTCTCAGATCACGAGGCTCAAAGCCCCACTGTGTCCTATCTTCCCACGGCTGTAATTAGGGTTTCCATCCCCCTCCAGGATTGCCCTGGTGTCTCCAGGAATTAAAGGTTAATCCCCAGGACACTGCTGGGAGCAAACACCCAGGGAGCAAGATCATACGAGCATTCAAAAAAAATCATATGTTGTTTCCGTTTTGTTTGAGCAGTTTCATTTATTAGTAGTCCCTGCCTTTGTTACCTCCAGACTCGACTATTCCAACATTCTCCTGGCCGGCCTCCCACCTTCCACCCTCCGTAAACCTCAACTCATCCAAAACTCTGCTGCCCCGTGTCCTAACTCGCACCCAGTCCCGCTCACCCCTCACCCCTGTGCTCACTGACCTACATTGGCTCCCGGTTAAGCAACGCCTCGATTCCAGAGTTTAGGGCTCAGGCAGCTGAAGGCACGGCCGCCAATGGTGGAGCGAAGGAAGTGGGGGGTGGACAAGAGGCCAGAATTGGAGGAGCGCAGAGATCTCGGAGGGTTGCGGGGCTGGAGGAGGTTACAGAGATAGGGAGGGAGGAGGTTACAGAGATAGGGAGGGAGGAGGTTACAGAGATAGGGAGGGGCGAGGACATGGAGGGATTTGAACACAAGGATGAGAATTTTAATAACGTGGGTTAGTTTTCACCTTCACCCCTCGGAGGTTACCTGGTGGAGCGGAACGCTCAGCCCTTGTCGGTCCCGTCCGAAAATGGGCCGTGTTCTTTAATTTGGAGGTGATCGTCTCCGGCAGGTTACAGCATGAACAGTACAGGAAAAGGGCCCCAGTATTACAAAAACACACCTGGCTCACCATCGCTCTCGCATTCACTGCCAGAGGAACTGCTGCTGTCCTCCTCGCTCATCGATCCCTCCTCCGTCTCCTCCCGCACCACCAACTTCTTGCTCTGCTTCTCATCGTCCGAGCTCAATCTCTCGTCCCTTCCCTCGCCCTTTTGTTCCGCCTCCTCACTTGGCTTCTCTTCCTCCTCTTCAAAATCGTCGTCGTACTCTGATAAACGGATTGAGGTTTACAATCGGGAGTTTTGTGACGGAAGTTCGGCGCCAAAATATTTCAATGCACACTGTATAAAGCGCAGGGTCTGTAGAACCCTAGGGAGTGTGTTAATGTTGTCGGGGATCCCCGGGAGTGTGTTAATATTGTCGGGGATCCCCGGGAGTGTGTTAATATTGTCGGGGATCCCCGGGAGTGTGTTAATATTGTCGGGGATCCCCGGGAGTGTGTCAATATTGTCGGGGTTCCCCGGGAGTGTGTTAATGTTGTCGGGGATCCCCGGGAGTGTGTTAATATTGTCGGGGATCCCCGGGAGTGTGTTGTCAGGGTTCCCCGGGAGTGTGTTAATATTGTCGGGGATCCCCGGGAGTGTGTTAATATTGTCGGGGATCCCCGGGAGTGTGTTAATGTTGTCGGGGGTCCCCGGGAGTGTGTTAATGTTGTCGGGGTTCCCCGGGAGTGTGTTAATGTTGTCGGGGTTCCCCGGGAGTGTGTTAATATTGTCGGAGATCCCCGGGAGTGTGTTAATATTGTCGGGGTTCCCCGGGAGTGTGTTAATATTGTCGGGAATCCCCGTGAGTGTGTTAATATTGTCGGGGATCCCCAGGAGTGTGTTAATATTGTCGGGGTTCCCCGGGAGTGTGTTAATATTGTCGGGGATCCCCAGGAGTGTGTTAATATTGTCGGGAATCCCCGGGAGTGTGTTAATATTGTCGGGATCCCCAGGAGTGTGTTAATATTGTCGGGGTTCCCCGGGAGTGTGTTAATATTGTCGGGGATCCCCAGGAGTGTGTTAATATTGTCGGGGTTCCCCGGGAGTGTGTTAATATTGTCGGGGATCCCCGGGAGTGTGTTAATATTGTCGGGGATCCCCGGGAGTGTGTTAATGTTGTCGGGGTTCCCCGGGAGTGTGTTAATATTGTCGGGGATCCCCGGGAGTGTGTTAATATTGTCGGGAATCCCCGGGAGTGTGTTAATATTGTCGGGGATCCCCAGGAGTGTGTTAATATTGTCGGGGTTCCCCGGGAGTGTGTTAATATTGTCGGGGTTCCCCGGGAGTGTGTTAATATTGTCGGGGATCCCCAGGAGTGTGTTAATATTGTCGGGAATCCCCGGGAGTGTGTTAATATTGTCGGGGATCCCCAGGAGTGTGTTAATATTGTCGGGGTTCCCCGGGAGTGTGTTAATATTGTCGGGGATCCCCAGGAGTGTGTTAATATTGTCGGGGTTCCCCGGGAGTGTGTTAATATTGTCGGGGATCCCCGGGAGTGTGTTAATATTGTCGGGGATCCCCGGGAGTGTGTTAATATTGTCGGGGATCCCCGGGAGTGTGTTAATGTTGTCGGGGTTCCCCGGGAGTGTGTTAATATTGTCGGGGATCCCCGGGAGTGTGTTAATATTGTCGGGAATCCCCGGGAGTGTGTTAATATTGTCGGGGATCCCCGGGAGTGTGTTAATATTGTCGGGGTTCCCCGGGAGTGTGTTAATGTTGTCGGGGATCCCCGGGAGTGTGTTAATATTGTCGGGGTTCCCGGGAGTGTGTTAATGTTGTCGGGAATCCCCGGGAGTGTGTTAATGTTGTCGGGGATCCCCGGGAGTGTGTTAATATTGTCGGGGATCCCCGGGAGTGTGTTAATATTGTCGGGGATCCCCGGGAGTGTGTTAATATTGTCGGGGATCCCCGGGAGTGTGTTAATATTGTCGGGGATCCCCGGGAGTGTGTTAATGTTGTCGGGGATCCCCGGGAGTGTGTTAATATTGTCGGGATCCCCGGGAGTGTGTTAATATTGTCGGGGATCCCCGGGAGTGTGTTAATGTTGTCGGGGATCCCCGGGAGTGTGTTAATGTTGGGACCATTTCTGGGGGAAGTGGGACTTGTACAAGCCGGACAGGTTGCACCTCAACAGAGCCGGGAGCAATATCCTCGCGGGCGGGTTTGCTAGTCCTGTTGGTGAGGGTTTAAACTAGCTTGGCAGGGGGATGGGAACCCAAGAGTGGATTCAGAAGGGAGAAATGGAAGGCAGAAAATTAGTAAGTGAGTTTGGAAGGCAGAGGAAACAAAGGCTAGAAAATAGACAAGAAGGGAGTCTGGCAGTGCTAAATGGGATATACTTCAACGCAAGGAGTCTAGGGAATAAAGCAGATGAGCTGAGGGCACAGATAGACACGTGGGAGTATGATATTATAGCTATTACTGAGACATGGCTGAAAGAAGGGCAGGAATGGCAGTTCAACATTCCTGGTTACAGGGTTTTCAGACGAGATAGAGAGGGGGATAAAAAAGGAGGGGGGGTCGAATATTCATTAAAGAAACAATTACAGCTGTGAGGAGGGAGGATATCTTAGCAGGATCATCAAATGAGGCCATATGGGTTGAACTGAAAAGCAAAAAAGGGGCAATTACACTGCTAGGAGGGTACTATAGACCCCAAACAGTCAGAGGGGGATAGAAGAGCAAATATGTAGGCAAATTTCTGAGACGTACAAAAATAGGGTAGTAATAGTCGGGGATTTCAACTTCCCGAATATAAACGGGGATAAAATCAGTGTGAAAAGTATAGAGGGTGCGGTATTCTTGAAATGCATTCAGGAGAACTTTTTTAGCCAGTACGTAGCAAGCCCAACAAGATAGGGGGTGGTTCTGGACCTAGTTTTAGGGAATGAAGCTGGGCAGGTGGAAAGGGTATCAGTGGGAGAGCATTTTGGTGGTAGCGATCATAATTCAGTTAGATTTAGGTAGTTATGGAAAAGGACAAGGATAGACCAGGAATAAAAGTTCTCAATTGGGGAAAAGCTAATTTTACTAAGCTGAGATGTGATTTAGCCAAAGTGGACTGGAGACAGAAACCTGAAGGTAAATCAGTGTCAGAGCAGTGGGAGGCATTCAAGGAGAAGATCCTGAGGGTTCAGAGCAAGTATGTTCCCTTAAAGAAAAAGGGTGGGACGAACAAATCCAGAGCCCCCTGGATGTCAAGGGGCACACAGGGTAGGATAAATGCAACGAGAAAGGATTAATTAGCAATCTTGTTGTACGAGGCCCCTTGGGTCAGAGTGATCATAATATGATAGAATTCTTCATTAGGATGGAGAGTGAAGTAGTTGAATCAGAGACTAGGGTCCTGAATTTAAATAAAGGAAACTACGATGGTATGAGGCGCGAATTGGGTAGGATTGATTGGGGAATGTCACTCAAGGGGTTGACGGTGGATAGGCAATGGCAAACATTCAAAGACCGCATGGATGAACTACAGAATTTGTACATCCCAGTGTGGCATAAGAATAAAACAAAAAGGGTGACTCAACCGTGGCTAACAAGGGAAATTAGGGATAGCATAAGATCCAAGGAGAGGGCATATAAATTGGCCAGAAAAAGCGGTAGCCCTGAGGATTGGGAGCAGTTTAGGATTCAACAAAGGAGGACAAAGGGATTAATTAAGAAGGGGAAAATAGAATATGAAAGTAAGCTTGCTGGGAACATAAAAACTGACTGTAAGAGCTTTTATAGATATGTGAAGAGAAAAAGATTAGTGAAATCAAGTGTAGGTCCCTTGCAGTCAGAAGCGGGGGAAGTTATAATGGGGAACAAAGAAATGGCAGCCCAATTAAATGCATATTTTGGTTCTGTCTTCACAAAGGAGGACACAAATAACCTCCCAGAGATGTTGGAGAACATACGGTCTGATGAAAGGGAGGAACTGAAAGAAATCAGTATTTGCAGGGAAATGAATGTTAGGGAAATTGACGGGATTGAAGGCCGATAAATCCCCAGGGCCTGATAATCTACATCCTAGGGTATTTAAGGAAGTGGCCCTAGAAATAGTAGATGCATTGCTGATCATCTTCCAACATTCGATGGAATCTGGAACTGTACCCATGGATTGGAGGGTAGCTAATGTTACTCCACTATTCAAAAAGGGTGGTAGAGAGAAAGCGGGGAATTACAGACCGGTAAGCCTGACATCGGTAGTGGGGGGAAATGCTAGAGTCCATTATAAAGGATGTAATAGCTGAGCATTTGAAAAACAGTGACAGGATCGGACAAAGTCAACATGGATTTACAAAAGGTAAATCGTGCTTGACTAATCTACTGGAATTTTTTGAGGATGTAACTGGGAAAATAGATAAGGGAGAACTAGTAGATGTGGTGTATTTGGACTTTCAAAAGGCTTTCGATAAGGTCCCGCATAAGAGATTAGCGGGTAAAGTTAAGGCACATGGGATTGGGGGCAAGGTATTGACTTGGATAGAGAACTGGTTGGCGGACAGAAAGCAGAGAGTTGGAATAAATGGGTCTTTTTCCAAGTGGCAAGCAGTGACTAGTGGGGTACCGCAGGGATCGGTCCTTGGACCCCAGCTATTCACAATATACATTAATGATCTAGATAAGGGAATTAAATGTAATATCTCCAAGTGTGCAGATGACACAAAGCTGGGTGGGAGTGTGTGCAGCGAGGAGGATAGCGAGAAACTCCAGGATGATCTGGACAGGTTGGGTGAGTGGGCAGAAGCGTGGCAGATGCAATATAACGTGGATAAGTGTGAGGTTATCCACTTTGGTGTCAAAAACAGAAAGGCAGACTATTATCTGAATGGCAATAGATTGGGAGAAGGGGAAGTGCAACGAGACCTGGGTGTCCTTGTGCACCAGTCGCTGAAAGTAAGCATGCAGGTGCAGCAGGCGGTGAAGAAGGCAAATGGTATGTTGGCCTTCATAGCGAAAGGGTTTGAGTATAGGAACAGGGATGTCCTGCTGCAGTTGTACAGGGCCTTGGTGAGACCACACCTTGAGTACTGTGTGCAGTTTTGGTCGCCTTATCTGAGGAAGGATGTTCTTGCCATGGAAGGAGTTCAGCGAAGATTCACAAGGCTGATACCTGGTATGGCAGGAATGACATATGAGGAGAGATTGGGTCGATTGGGCTTATACTCATTGGAGTATAGAAGAATGAGAGGGGATCTCATCGAAACATATAAAATTCTGACAGGTCTGGACAAACTAGATGCAGGAAGAATGTTCCCGATGGTCGGAGAGTCCAGAACCAGGGGTCATAATCTACGGATAACGGGTAAACCATTTAGGACAGAAATGAGGAAGAATTTCTTCACCCAGAGAGTGGTGAACCTGTGGAATTCTCTACCACAGAAGGTAGTTGAGGCGAAGTCATTAAATATATTCAAGGATGAGTTAGATATATTTCTTAAAGCTAAAGGTATCAAGGGATATGGGGAGAAGGCAGGTACAGGGTACTGAGTTTAGATGATCAGCCATGATCTCATCGAATGGCGGAGCAGGCTCGAGGGGCCGAATGGCCTACTCCTGCTCCTATCTTCTATGTTTCTATGTCTATGTTTCTATAAAGAAAAAAAGGGAGACTTATGACAGATACTGAGGGGTCAATACTGCAGAAACCCGAGAGGATTATAGAAAGTGCAGGGTTGAAATTAAAAAGAAAATTAGGAAAGCAAAGAGAGGGCATGGAAAAATATTGGCATGTAAAATCAAGGAAAACCCAAAGATGTTCTATAAATACATTAAGAGCAAGAGGATAACTAAAGTAAGAGTAGCGTTCTCCTCTACATTGGGGAGACCAAACGCAGATTGGGTGACCGCTTTGTGGAACACTCCATTCAGTCCGTAAGGGGGACCCTGAGCTTCCGGTGGCCTGTCACTTTAATTTTCCGCTCCACTCCCACTCTGACCTCTCTGTCCTCGGCCTCTTACACTGTTCCAATGAAGCTCAACGTAAGCTCGAGGAACAGCACCTCATCTTTCGATTAGGCACTTTGCAGCCTTCTGGACTCAACATCGAGTTCAACAATTTCAGACTATAACCTCTGCCCCTATCATTTTTTTTCTCTCTCTCACATGGCAGCTGTTGATCATTCTGCCATCGCCATTTACACTCATGTAGAGCCATCTTTTGTTTCTTAAACCTGTCCCATTACCATCTCCTTTTGCCTTGCGCCATCATCCCTTTTGTCTCTTAATCTCTCCTGACTTCCATCCTATCACAGACCTTCCCTTTTGTTCTTTCCTCCCCTCCCCCCTCTCCCTGCCCCTACACTTGCTTAAAAACCTGTTCCATCTCCAACTTTTTCCAGTTCTGACGAAGGGTCATCGACCTGAAACGTTAACTCTGTTTCTCTCTCCACAGATGCTGCCTGACCTGCTGAGTGTTTCCAATGTTTTCTGTTTTTATTTCAGATTTCCAGCATCTGCAGTATTTTGCTTTTGTGTAAGAGTGGGGCCTATTAGGGACCATAAGGCGGAGGCAGAAGACATGGGTGGGGTTCTTAATGAATACTTTGCGTCTGTTTTCACAAAAGAGAGGGACGATGCAGAAATTGCAATCAGGGAGGAGGAGTGTGAAATATTAGATGAAATTAACATAGTGAGAGAGGAAGTATTAAGGGGTTTAGCATCTTTGAAAGTGGATAAATCCCCAGGCCCGGATGAAATGTATCCCAGATTGTTAAGAGAAGTAAGAGAGGAAATAGCAGAGGCTCTGACCATCATTTTCCAATCCTCTCTGGCTACAGGTGTGGTGCCAGAGGACTGGAGGACTGCTAACGTTGCACCTTTGTTTAAAAAGGGAGAAAGGGAAAGACCGAGTAATTACAGGCCAGTCAGCCTAACCTCGGTGGTGGGAAAATTATTGGAAAAAATTCTGAGGGACAGGATAAATCTTCATTTAGAAAGACACGAATTAATCAGGGACAGTCAACATGGATTTGTTAAGGGAAGGTCGTGTCTGACGAACTTGATTGAATTTTTTGAGGAGGTAACAAGGAGGGTCGATGAGGGTAGTGCGTTTGATGTAGTCTATATGGATTTTAGCAAGACTTTTGATAAGGTCCCGCATTGGAGACTGGTCACAAAAGTAAAAGCCCATGGGATCCAAGGGAAAGTGGCAAGTTGGATCCAAAATTGGCTCAGAGGCAGGAAACAAAGGCTAATGGTTGATGGGTGTTTTTGTGACTGGAAGGCTGTTTCCAGTGGGGTTCCGCAGGGCTCAGTACTGGGTCCCTTGCTTTTTGTGGTATATATCAATGATTTGGACTTGAATGATGGAAGTATGACTAAGAAGTTTGCTGACGATACAAAAATTGGCCGTGTGGTTGATAATGAAGAAGAAAGCTGCAGACTGCAGAAAGATATCAAGGACTGGTCAGGTGGGCAGAACAGTGGCAAATGGAATTCAATCCGGAGAAGTGTGAGGTAATGCATTTGGGGAGGGCTAACAAGCTATAATCATAAAGGCATCTGGGATCCTTGGCGTTACAATCAGAGGTGTCGAGTACAAGAGGAAGTTCTGCTGAACCTTTATAAATCACTGGTGAGTCCCCAGCTGGAGTATTGTGGCCAATTCTGGTCACCACACTTTAGGAAGGATGTCAAGGCCTTGGAGAGGGTGCAGAGGAGATTTACCAGAATGGTACCAGGGATGAGGGACTTCAGTTATATGGAGAGACTGGAGAAGCTGGGGTTGCTCTCCTTAGAGCAGAGAAGGTTAAGGGGAGATTTAAGAGAGGTGTTTAAAATTATGAAGGGTTTTGATAGAGTAAATAAGGAGAAACTGTTTCCAGTGGCAGGAGGGTCGGTAACCAGAGGACACAGATTGAAGATAATTGGCAAAAGAACCAGAGGGGAGATGAGGAGAATGTTTTTTACACAGCGAGTTGTTGTGATCTGGAATGCGCTGCCTGAAAGGGCGGTGGAAGCAGATTCAATAGTAACTTTCAAAAGGGAATTGGATAAATACTTGAAAAGGAAAGATTTGCAGGGCTATGGGGAAAGAGCAGGGGAGTGGGACTAATTGGAGAGCTCTTTCAAAGAGCCGGCACAGGCACGATGGGCCGAAAGGCCTCCTTCTGAGCTGTATGATTCCATGATTCGATAGAATTGACCAGTCAGAGCGCCGCACAAGGGCTCCTGGCACCCAGAGTGTGACGCGCAGCCCACAGTATAACTCAGGGAACTGCTGGTGGCACCTTGCACCCAACGGTCCCAGACTAGGAGGTTCAGTGTAGCGGCAGCAAAGAATCGGACACAGGTGTGAGATTCCAGCCCGTGCCTCGGGAACGAGCAAGGTTCTGGTCGCTGACAGCACTGTTGCTGGGTGGGGTCTGAATGGCCTGACAGTCCTGGAGCACGGTCAGCATGGCTTGGAATCAATTATTAGCTCAGCGGCACCCATTCCCACCTCTGAGTCAGAACGTCCTGGGTTCGAATCCCACTCTAGACAGTCCCAGTGAGTGGAGACCGGCTCGGAATTCTGGGATGTCCTCCAGCGGGATGTGGGTGGCCCTCCCGTCATGTTGTGGAGCCCATAAAACCCTCCCTCCATATAGGACTAAACCCCACCTATTGGCTGGTAGCTCAGTCGGTAGCACTCCTGCCTCTGAGTCGGAAGGTTGTGAGTTCAAGACCCACTCCAGAGACCTGTACAGAAAAAAGATCCAGTACTGAGGGAGCGCTGCACTGTCAGAGGGGCAGTACTGAGGGATTGCTGCACTGTTAGAGGTGCAGTACTGAGGGATTGCTGCACTGTCGGAGGGGCAGTACTGAGGGAGCGCTGCACTGTCGGAGGGGCAGTACTGAGGGAGCGCTGCACTGTTAGAGGTGCAGTACTGAGGGATTGCTGCACTGTCGGAGGGGCAGTACTGAGGGAGCGCTGCACTGTCAGAGGGGCAGTACTGAGGGAGCGCTGCACTGTTAGAGGTGCAGTACTGAGGGATTGCTGCACTGTCGGAGGGGCAGTACTGAGGGAGCGCTGCACTGTTGGAGGGGCAGTACTGAGGGAGCGCTGCACTGTCGGAGGGGCAGTACTGAGGGAGCGCTGCACTGTCGGAGGGGCAGTACTGAGGGAGCGCTGCACTGTCGGAGGGGCAGTACTGAGGGAGCGACACACTGTCGGAGGGGAAGTACTGAGGTATTGCTGCACTGTCGGAGGGGCAGTACTGAGGGAGCGCTGCACTGTCGGAGGGGCAGTACTGAGGGAGCGCTGTACTGTCGGAGGGGCAGTACTGAGGGAGCGCTGCACTGTCGGAGGGGCAGTACTGAGGGAGCGCTGCACTGTCGGAGGGGCAGTACTGAGGGAGCGCTGCACTGTTGGAGGGGCAGTACTGAGGGAGCGCTGCACTGTCGGAGGGGCAGTACTGAGAGAGCGCTGCACTGTCGGAGGGGCAGTACTGAGGGAGCGCCGCACTGTTAGAAATGCTGTCTTTTGGATGAGACGTTAATCCGAGGACCTGTCTGCTCTCGCAGGTGGGCATAAAAGGTCCCGTGACCACTATTTCAAAGAAGAGCAGGAGTTCTCTCCCCGGTGTCCTGGGGCCAATATTTATCCCTCAATCGACATCACTAAAACAGATGATCTGGTCGTTATCACAGTGCTGTTTGTGGGATCTTGCTGTGCGTTAATTGGCTGCGATGCCTACAGTGACTACACTTCAGCCGTGACGAGCACAACATCAATGCAAGTCTTTCTTCCATAAAGATGGCCACGACCGTGGAAGGAGCGGTCACGTCGCGGCCTGTCAGACTGGTAATCAGCCCCCAATCCTCCCCCTAACTCACACTGTTCTTCACTGGTGTGTGAAGCTACGATAACAACTACATCATGGTGACCAACCTTTCTTGGCATTTCCCCCTTGGGTGTCAGCCGCTGGTGATCGTTCCTCTTTCTCTTCATCCATTTTCTCCTCTTCATTCACTTTCTCCTCCTCAGTTGAAGAGTCCGCTGACATTGCATCTTCCCGACCGGTCTCCTCTCCAGTGGGGGCCGGTATTCTCGCTGCCGCTAGCTCTCCTTCGTCTCTCGTCAAACTCGCCGTTACTTTCCTCGTTTCCTGCTCCGCCTCTTCTTTCATCCTTTTTGGAGGCGGTGTGGGTTTCTTGTCCAAACCCATAGCGATAATACATCTGTGGAGGAGAGTTTGGATAGAACGGATTGAGGCGGTCATCTGTTAATCGCAACGGCCCGGAGCGACTGTGCTCTTTAATTGGGGGGCAATTTATACCATAGCTTCTCTTTAACTGTGTCAAAATGGCTGCCGCACACGCCAGCATAACAAGTGACTACACTCTGAAGCAATCCGTTGCACGTAAAGCACTTTTCGTATATTTCTGAAAGACTTAATACAGCACGGACATAAATCCAAGTTCGTTCATTCCTTCTTTCGGTGCCCGCAAAGTGCGAGGGTCTGGGAACGTTCTGCGACCGAGACGGTTAACCCGACGGGATTCCCCCTACCTGTAGCACGGGGACGCCCCGTCCACGTTCAGGAAACCGAAGTACGCGTGCTTGCCGCCGAGCCGGGACCCCCTGCGGTGCTTATACTCGCAGCACGAGCTGAGTCGGTCTACCTGGATCCCGTTGAGGAAGAACGTGAGGCTGAAGGGGAATCCCGCGTGTCGCCTGGAGACAAACTGAAACTTCTCTGGAAAATCAACGGACCAAGAAGAAGCATTGAAGCGGCTTAAAATTCACACAGCAGTCACCACACAAATCAAAACATCTGACGGTGCTCAACGAGGTGGAACACAGGAACAGGAGGAGGCCATTCTTCCCCTCGAGCCTGTTCCACCATCTATAGGAACAGGAGGAGGCCATTCATCCCCTCGAGTCTGTTCCACCATCCATAGGAACAGGAGGAGGCCATTCATCCCCTCGAGCCTGTCCCAGCATTCGTCGGAACAGGAGGAGGCCATTCAGCCCCTCGAGTCTGTTCCACCATTTGTAGGGACAGGAGGAGGCCATTCATCCCCTCGAGCCTGTCCCAGCATTCGTCGGAACAGGAGGAGGCCATTCAGCCCCTCGAGTCTGTTCCACCATTTGTAGGGACAGGAGGAGGCCATTCAGCCCCTCGAGCCTGTTCCATCATTCATAGGAACAGGAGGAGGCCATTCAGCCCCTTGAGTCTGTTCCACCAATCGTAGGAACAGGAGGAGGCCATTCAGCCCCTCGAGCCTGTTCCACCATTCATAGGAACAGGAGGAGGCCATTCAGCCCCTCGAGTCTGTTCCACCAATCGTAGGAACAGGAGGAGGCCATTCAGCCCCTCCAGCCTGTTCCACCATTCATAGGAACAGGAGGAGGCCATTCAGCCCCTCGAGTCTGTTCCACCAATCGTAGGAACAGGAGGAGGCCATTCAGCCCCTCGAGCCTGTTCCATCATTCATAGGAACAGGAGGAGGCCATTCAGCCCCTTGAGTCTGTTCCACCAATCGTAGGAACAGGAGGAGGCCATTCAGCCCCTCGAGCCTGTTCCACCATTCATAGGAACAGGAGGAGGCCATTCAGCCCCTCGAGTCTGTTCCACCAATCGTAGGAACAGGAGGAGGCCATTCAGCCCCTCCAGCCTGTTCCACCATTCATAGGAACAGGAGGAGGCCATTCAGCCCCTCGAGTCTGTTCCACCAATCGTAGGAACAGGAGGAGGCCATTCAGCCCCACGAGCCTGTTCCACCATTCAATTAGATCGGGGCTGATCTGTATTTTAACTCCATCTACCCGCCCTGGTTCCGTAACCCTTAATCCCCTTGCCCAACAAAAATCTATCCTTCTCAGTCTTGAAAGCTCCAATTGACCCCCAGCCTCAACAGCTTTTTGGGGGAGAGAGTTCCAGATTTCCACTGCCCTTTGTGTGAAGAAGTGCTTCCTGACATCACCCCTGAACGGCCTGGCTCTAATTTTAAGGTTATGCCCCCTTGTTCTTGACTCCCCCCACCAGGGGAAATAGTTTCTCTCTATCGACCTGATCAAATCCTTTAATCAACAACAACAACTTGCATTTATATAGCCCCTTTAATCTTATAAAATGTCCCAAGGCGCTTCACAGGAGTGTGATCAAAGAACATTTGACTCGAGCCACATGAGGAGATATTAGGACAGGTGACTAAAAGCTTGGTCAAAGAGGTAGGTTTTAAGGAACGTCTTAAAGGAGGAGAGAGAGGTAGAGAGGTGGAGTGGTTTAGGGAGGGAATTCCAGAGCTTAGGGCCCAGGCAACAGAAGGCACGGCCACCAATGGTGGAGCGATTAAAATCGGGGGATGCGCAAGAGGCCAGAATTAGAGGAGCGCAGAGATCTCGGAGGGTTGTAGGACTGGAGGAGGTTACAGAGATAGGGAAGGGAGAGGCCAGGGAGGATTTGAAAACAAGGATGGGAATTTTGAAATCAAGGCGTTGCAGGTGAAGTACTGTTGCAGTTGCTGATTTGTATAAATGTTACTGGTTATTATTCATTACATTCTTGTTCTATACGGATAACCACATTTGGAGCCATGTCTGGAGGATGTTGAACACTCTGTTATCCCGTAGGTCTTCATAGGAACAGGAGGAGGCCATTCAGCCCCTCGAGCCTGTTCTGCCATTCAATAAGGTCATAACTGATCCATATCCTAACTCCAATTACCCGCCTTGGCTCCATATCCCATTATAACCTCGGCTAGCAAACATCTGTCGATCTCAGCTTGAGAACTATTAATTGAGCTTTGCATCTACTGTTTTTTGTGGGAGAGAGTTCCACACTTCTACCACCCTTTGTGTGAAGAAGTGTTTCCTAACTTCTCTCCTGAATGGCCTGGCTCTGATTTTAAGGTTATCTCCCCTTGTCCTAGACTCCCCCACCAGCGGAAAAAGATTCTCTATCCACCCTATCAATTCCTTTCAAAGTCCGAAAAACCTCAAATCAGCCCTGGTAACATTCTGGTGAATCTAGGCTGCACTTCTTCCAAGGCCAATATATCCTCTCTAAGGTGTGGTGCCCAGAACTGAACGAGGAGGGGTTTAAACGGCAAAGTGGTTTAGGGAGAGACCTCCAGGGTTCAGAAGTGGAGTAAAACAAGGAACTACATCCAAGGGTAGTGGAAATCGGGAACTGTCTCCCTCAAAAAAGCTGGAGGTCAATTGAAAGTTTCAAAACTAAGATTGATAGATTTTTGTCAGGCAATGGTATTAATGGATATGGAGCCAAGGTGGGTAGATGGAGCCGTGATACAGATTAGCTACAATTTCATTGAATGGTGGAACAGGCTCGAGGAGCTGAATTGCCTCCTCCTGTTCCTATGCTGGTGGAGGGTCTGGGTGTAATACGGACCTAGAAGATACCTCACGTAGGGTGGAGCAAGGCCATGGAGTTCTGTTCTGTTCCTGTGTTTCTTTCTGAACCCTGCATTGATAATCCAGGGCCATTTCATACACCATGATGAGGTCAAGTAATGTGGCAGCTTGACTCAGTGGGTAGCACTCTGACTCAGAAGATAGTGGGTTCAAGCTCCACTTAAGAGACTTGAGAATATAATCCAGGCCGACACTCCCAGTCCAGTACTGAGGAAGCGCTGCACGGTCCGAGGGAGCGCTGCACTGTCGGAGGGGCAGTACTGAGGGAGTGCTGCACTGTCGGAGGGTCAGTACTGAGGGAGTGCTGCACTGTCCGAGGGGCAGTACTGAGGGAGCGCTGCACTTACTGAGGGAGCGCTGCACTGTCGGAGGGGCAGTGCTGAGGGAGCGCAGCACTGTCGGAGGGTCAGTACTGAGGGAGTGCTGCACTGTCGGAGGGTCAGTATTGAGGGAGTGCTGCACTGTCCGAGGGGCAGTACTGAGAGAGCGCTGCACTGTCGGAGGGTCAGTACTGAGGGAGTGCTGCACTGTCCGAGGGCCAGTACTGAGGGAGCGCTGCACTTACCGAGGGAGCGCTGCACTGTCAGAGGGTCAGTACTGAGGGAGCGCTGCACTGTCGGAGAGTCAGTACTGAGGGAGCGCTGCACTATCGGAGGGGCAGTACTGAGGGAGCGCTGCACTGTCAGAGGGGCAGTACTGAGGGAGCGCTGCACTGTCGGAAGGGCAGTACTGAGGGAGTGCTGCACTGTTGGAGGGTCAGTACTGAGGGAGCGCTGCACTGTCGGAGAGTCAGTACTGAGGGAGCGCTGCACTATCGGAGGGGCAGTACTGAGGGAGCGCTGCACTGTCAGAGGGGCAGTACTGAGGGAGCGCTGCACTGTCGGAAGGGCAGTACTGAGGGAGTGCTGCACTGTTGGAGGGGCAGTACTGAGGGAGCGCTGCACTGTCGGAGGGGCAGTACTGAGGGAGCACTACAGTGTCGGAGGGGCAGGACTGAGGGAGCACTACACTGTCGGAGGGTGCTTGAATTAAACAGAGGCTCTCTCTGGCTGCTCGGATTGGTGCTTAAAATACTATGGTCCTGTTTGAAGAGGAGGGGAGTTCTCCTTGTGTCCTGCCCTACATTCCTGCCTTGACCGATACCATGTCTCTGCTGTTTGTGGGATTTTGCTGTGTGGAAATGGCTGCCACGCTTGCTGACATATCAACAGCCATTGAGATGTTTCTGAGAGCTGTGATCAGGTCTTATTGAAGAGTAAATCACTCTTTCTTCGACAGTATTGTCGCCCCTTAAGTTAGGAAGCTCAGTAAGTTGTGCCGATGGGAGCAGGAAGTTATAAGGGTCACAGACAGAATAATTGAGTGGACAAAACTACGATAGATGGAGTTCAATGTGGGGAAGTGTGAGGTCATCCACTGCGGACCCAAGAAAGGCAAATTGGAATATTTTCTTAACGGTGAGAGACCGGGAGCTGTGGAAGAGCGAAGGGATTGGAGTGTCCGGGTTCACAAATCACAGAAACAGCGACAGGATCGGACAAAGTCAACGTGGAAATACAAAAGGTAAATCATGCTTGACTAATCTACTGGAATTTTTTGAGGATGTAACTGTTAGAATAGATAAGGGAGAACCAGTGGATGTGGTGTATTTGGACTTTCAGAAGTTTTTCGATAAGGTCCCGCATAAGAGATTAGCGTGTAAAGTTAAAGCACATGGGATTGGGGGTAAGGTACTGTCTTGGATAGAGAACTGGTTGGCAGACAGAAAGCAAAGAGTTGGAATAAACGGGTCATTTTCCGAGTGGCAGGCAGTGACTAGTGGGGTACCTCAGGGATCGGTGCTAGGACCCCAGCTATTCACAATATATATTAATGATCTAGACGAGGGAACTAGATGTAATATCTCCAAGTTTGCAGACAACACAAAGCTGGGTGGGCGTGTGTGCTGTGAGGAGGGTGCAGAGAAACTCCAGGATGATTTGGACAGGTTGGGTGATTGGGCAGATGCATGGCAGATGCAGTATAATGTGGATAAATGCGAGGTTATCCACTTTGGTGGCAAAAACAGAAAGGCAGACTATTATCTGAACGGCAATAGATTGGGAAAAGGGGAAGTGCAATGAGACCTGGGTATCCTTGTGCACCAGTCGCTGAAGGTAAGCATGCAGGTGCAGCAGGCGGTTAAGAAGGCAAATGGTATGTTGGCCTTCATAGCGAGAGGATTCGAGTACAGGAGCAAGGCCTTGCTGCAGTTGTACAGGGACTTGGTGAGACCACACCTTGAGTATTGTGTGCAGTTTTGGTCACCTTATCTGAGGAAGGATGTTCTTGCCATGGAGGGAGTGCAGCGAAGATTCACCAGACTGATACCTGGGATGGCAGGAATGACGTATGAAGAGAGATTGGGTCGATTGGGCTTGTACTCGCTAGAGTTTAGAAGAATGAGAGGGGATCTCATTGAAACTTATAAAATTCTAACAGGACTAGACAGACTAGATGCAGGAAGGATGTTCCCGATGGCGGGGGAGTCCAGAACCAGGGGTCACAGTCTAAGGATAAGGAGTAAGCCATTTAGGACTGAGATGAGGAGGAATTTCTTCACCCAGAGAGTGGTGAACCTGTGGAATTCTCGACCACAGAAGGCAGTTGTGGCCAATTCATTAAATATATTCAAGAAGGAGTTAGATATATTTCTTAAGGCTAAAGGGATCAAGGGATATCGGGAGAAAGCAGGGACAGGGTACTGAGTTTGGATGATCAGCCATGATCTCATTAAATGGCGGAACAGGCTCGAGGGGCCGAATGGCCTACTCTTGCTCCTATCTTCTATGTTTCTATGAAAGCTAGTGAACAGGTACAAAAAGTAATCAAAAAGGCAAATGGAATGTTGGCCTTTATCTCGGGCTCGGATTACAAAGGGGAGGAAGTTATGTTACAGTTGTTCAGAGCCTCGGTCAGAGCCCATCTGGACACTGCGTTCAGTTCAGGGCCCCGCCCCTCAGGAAGGATAGACTGGCCTTGGAGGGGGAGCAGCGCAGATTCACCAGACTGACACCGGGGCTAAAAGGGTTAAATTACGAGGACAGGTTGCACAGACTGGGCTTGTATTCTCCCGAGTTTAGAAGGCTGAGGGGTGATCTGATCGAGGTGCTTAAAATGATAAAGGCATTGGACAGGTTAGATAGAAAGAAACTACTTCCTCTGGTGGGCGAGTCCAGAACCAGGGACCCAATCTTAAAATTAAGGCTAGGCTATTTAGGAGGGAAATCAGGAAGCACTTTTTCCACACAAAGGTTAGAGGAAATCTGGAACCCACTCCCCCAGGATGTTGGGGGTCAATTGGAGCTTTCAAGACTGGGACCAATGGCGTTTTGTTGGGTGAGGGTATCGAGGGAAATGGATCAAAGGCGGGTAAATGGGGTTGAGGTGCAGATCTGCCACGATCTAACTGAATGACGGAATAGGCTCGAGGGGCTGAAAGGCCTCCTCCTGTTCCTTCGCAGCCCAGGTTCAGGAGCGGCTGGGAGCACGGAACTCAGTCGACCATCTCGCCCAAGGTAGGCATTCCATCAAAAAAGAACACCAGGCACAGAACGGAAAACATGAAAATGGATCCAAGAAATTCTTAGATTCAGACAGCACAGGAGGAGGCCATTCGGCCCATCGTGCCTGTGCCGGCTCTTTGAAATAGCTCTCCAATTAGTCCCACTCCCTGCTCTTTCCCCATAGCCCTGCAATTTTTCTCCTTTTCAACTATTTATTTTTTTGAAAGTTACTATTGAATCTGCTTCCACCGCCCTTTCAGGCAGCGCATTCCAGATCACAACAACTCGCTGCATAAAAACATTCTCCTCATCTCCCCTCTGGTTCTTTTGCCAATCACCTTCAATCTGTGTCCTCTGGTCACCGACCCTCCTGCCACTGGAAACAGTTTCTCCTTATTTACTTAATCAAAACCCTTCATGATTGTGAACACCTCTATTAAAGCTCCCTGGTGTGCTGGCCAATATTTATCCCTCAACCAACATCAGTAAAACATATTATCTGGTCATTTATCACATTGCTGTTTGTGGGAGCTTGCTGTGCACAAATTCGCTGTCACATTTCCTACATTACAACAGTGACCAGACTTCAAAAGTACTTCATTGGCTGTAAAACCCTTTGGGACGTCCTGAGGTCATGAAAGGTGCTATAGAAATGCAAGTCTTTCTTTAAGAACATAAGAAATAGGAGCAGGAGTCGGCAATTCGGCCCCTCGAGCCTGCTCCGCCATTCAATAAGATCATGGCTGATCTTCTACCTCATCTCCACTTTCCTGCACTATCCCCATATCCCTTGATTCCCTTAATATCCAAAAATCTATCGATCTCTGTCTTGAATGTACGCAACGACTGAGCCTCCACAGCCCTCTGGAGTAGAGAATTCCAAAGATTCACCACCCTCTGAGTGAAGAAATTTCTCCTCATCTCAGTCCTAAATGGCCGACCCCTTATTCTGAGACTGTGACCCCTGGTTCTAGACTCCCCAGCCAGGGGAAACATCCTCCCTGCATCTACCCTGTCAAGCCCTGTAAGAATTTTGTATGTTTCAATGAGATCACCTCTCATTCTTCTGAACTCCAGAGAATATAGGCCTAGTCTACTCAATCTCTCCTCATAGGACAATCCCCCCATCCCAGGAACCAGTCTCGTAAATCTTCGTTGCACTCCCACTATGGTAAGTATATCCTTCCTTAGGTAAGGAGACCATAATACTCCAGGTGTGGTCTCACCAGGGCCCTATATAATTGCAGTAAGACGACTTTACTCTTATACTCAAATCCTCTTGTAATAAAGGCCAACATACCATTTGCTTTCCTAATTGCTTGCTGTACCTGCATGTTACCTTTCAGTGATTCGTGTACAAGGACACCCAGGTCCCTCTGAACACCAACATTTCCCAATCTCTCACCATTTAAAAAATACTCTGCTTTTCTATTTTTCCTACCAAAGTGGATAACTTCACATTTCTCCACATTATATTCCATTTGCCATGATCTTGCCCCTCACTTAGCCTGTCTATATCCCTTTGAAGCCTCCTTGCAACCTCCTCACAACTTACATTTCGACCCAGCTTTGTATCATCAGCAAACATGAATTTGGTCCCCTCATCCAAATCATTGATATAGATTGTGAGTAGCTGAGGCCCAAGCGCTGATCCTTGCGGTACCCCACTAGTTACAGCCTGCCAACCTGAAAATGACCTGTTTATTCCTACTCTCTTTATTAACCTTCTCTGCTTGAAGGAGAACAATCCCAGTTTCTCCAGTCTCTCCACATAACTGAAGTCCCTCAACCCTGGTACCATTCTAGTAAATCTCCTCTGCGTCCTCTCTGAGGCCTTGATGTCCCAATCTCTGGCTCTGCCACAAACCTGTCGATGGAGGTTTTCAGTTTTCAAACTTTTAACGCGGGAAGAAGAAACGAAAACGGACGCGAGATAAGAATTTTTTATTTTATTTTTTGTTTAAATGGCGCCCACCTGCTTCCAGAAGCTTCCCTTTGTACACGCAGAGATTCTCACCGCCGCAGTGCTGCTGGTGAACCTTGACCTCGTCCCTGGCCTCCGCCTGGTCGTATGAGAGATGCAGGCGCTTACCGCGGTAAACCATCGTGATCAGGACGTTGCTGTGTGCGGCGGACCGGTGCGACTTAGGAGCGTCCTACAACAACAACAACAACTTGGACTTATATAGCGGAGTGAAGATTGGCACCGCTGTGTCAGCCAATGAGTTGCAGCCGGGGCGGATTTGTCATTTTAATTTATCCATGAACTACAGCAAACAGAGTCTATTTACTGATGAATTACAACAAACAGTGTCTATTTACTGATGTGGGAGCTGGTGAACACCAGTCTGATCCACAGCGACCACATCTGCAGCTCGAGGAACTTCGGCTCAGAGTTGATGAGCTGGAGTCCGAGCTTCGGACACTGCGATACATCAGGGAGGGGGAGAGTTACCTGGACACTGTGTTCCAGGAGGCAGTCACACCCCTTAGGGTTAAATACTTCAAATTTGGTCCGTGGTCAGGGACAGGAGGGTGTGACTACGAGTGAGGCAGGTATGGGAATCCAGATGGTAGCATTGGAGGAGTCTCAGCCCTTGCACTTGTCCAACAGGTACAAGGTTCTTGCAGACTGTGTGGACGAGAGCAGGGACTGCAGGGAGGATGAGCAAACGGACCACAGCACCGTGGTTCAGGGGGCCATTCAAGTGGGGGGGGAGCAAAAAGGAATGTAGTAGTGGTAGGGGACAGTATAGTTAGGGGGATAGATACTGTTCTCTGCAGCCAAGAGCGTGAGTCCCAAAGGCTGTGTTGCCTGCCCGGTGCCAGGGTTAAGGACATCTCCTCGGGGCTGGAGAGGAATTTGAAGTGGGAGGGGGAGGATCCAGTTGTCGTGGTCCATGTAGGAACCAACGACATAGGTAGGACTAAGAAAGAGGTTCTGCTGAGTGAATTTGAGGAGCTAGGATCCAAATTAAAAAGCAGAACCACAAAGGTAACAATCTCTGGATTACTACCTGAGCCACGAGCAAATTGGCATAGGGACAAGAAGATCAGAGAGTTGAATGCATGGCTCAAAGATTGGTGTGGGAGAAATGGGTTTCAATTCATGGGGCAGTGGCACCAGTACTGGGGAAAGAGGGAGCTGTTCCATTGGGACGGGCTTCACTTGAACCATGCTGGGACCAGTATCCTGGCGAATTGAATAACTAGGGGTGTAGAGAGGGCTTTAAACTAAATAGTGGGGGGGGGGGGGGGTGGGGATGGTTCAGGTGGAGGGAAATGTAGAAAGTCAAAGAGAAAAGAAAAGGTAATAGTGCAAGGTAGTGATAGGGGTAATGAGAATCAGAGTGTGATAGGAAGAGACAGAGCATACATACTTAAGTGTGCACCAGCAAATAGAGTCAGAGTAGAGAAAAATGGTAAAAAGACGAAAATTAAAGGCTCTTTATCTGAATACACGCAGCATTCGTAACAAGATAGATAAGTTGACGGCACAAATAGAAATAAATGGGTGTGATCTGATAGCCATTACAGAGGCGTGGTTGCAAGGTGACCAAGGCTGGGAACTGAATATTCAGGGATATTTGCCATTTCGGAAGGATAGACAGAAAGGAAAAGGAGGTGGGGTAGCTCTGTTAATAAAGGATGAGATCAGTGCAGTGGTGAGAAATGATATTGGCTCAGAAGATCAAGATGTAGAATCAGTTTGGGTGGAGATAAGAAATAGTATGGGTAAAAAGTCACTGGTGGGAGTAGTCTATAGACCCCTAACAGTAGCTATACTGTAGGACAGAATATAAATCAAGAAATAATGGGGGCTTGTAAGAAAGGTACTGCAATAATCATGGGTGATTTTAATCTTCATATAGATTGGACAAATCAAATTGGCAAGGGCAGCCTTGAGGACGAGTTCATAGATGGTTTCTCAGAACAATACATTGTGGAACCAACCAGGGAACAGGCTATTTTAGATCTGGTAATGTGCAATGAGACAGGATTAATTAATGATCTCATAGTAAAGGATCCTCTAGGGAAGAGTGATCATAGCATGATTGAATTTCAAATTCAGTTTGAGGGTGAGAAACTTGGGTCTGAAACTAGTGTCCTAAACTTAAATAAAGGCAATTACAAAGGTAGCAAGACAGAGCTGGCTAAAGTGGACTGGGAAAATAGATTAAAGGGTAAGACGGTAGATAAGCAGTGGCAGACATTTAAGGAGATATTTCATAACTCTCAGCAAAGGTTTATTCCAGTGAGAAAGAAAGACTGTATGAGAAGGATGAACTAAGGAAGTTAAGGATGGTATCAAATTGAAGGAAAAGGCGTACAATGTTGCGAAGATTAGTGGTAAGCCAGAGGATTGGAAAATTTTTAGAAACCAGCAAAGGATGACTAAAAAAAAATAAAGAGGGAGAAGATAGATTATGAGAGTAAACTAGCTAAAAATATAAAAACAGACAGTAAGAGCTGCTACAGGCATATAAAAAGGAAGAGAGTAGCTAAAGTAAACGTTGGTCCCTTAGAGGATGAGACTGGGGAATTAATAATGGGAACAGGAAATGGCAGAGACTTTGAACAAATATTTATTATCAGTCTTCACGGTAGAAAACACTAAAAACATCTGAATAATGGATAATCAAGGGGCTATACGGAGGGAGGAACTTTAACCATCACTATCACTAGAGAAAAAGTACTAGGCAAACTAATGGGACTAAAGGCTGACAAGTCCCTTGGACCTGATGACCTGCATCCTAGGGTTTTAAAAGAAGTGGCTGCAGAGATAGTGGCTGCATTAGTTGTAATCTACCAAAATTCCCTGGATTCTGGAGAGGTCTCAGCAGACTGGAAAACCGCAACTATAATTCCCCTATTTAAGAAAAGAGGGAGACAGAAAGCAGGAAACTATAGGCCTAACATCTGTCATTGGGAAAATGCTGGAATCCATTATTAAGGAAGTAGTAGCAGGACATTTAGAAAATTATAATACAGTTAAGCAGAGTCAACATGGTTTTATGAAAGGGAAATCGTGTTTGACAAATTTAGTAGAGTTCTTTGAGGATGTAACGAGTAGGGTGGATCAAGGGGAACCAGTAGATGTAGTGTATTTGGATTTCCAGAAGGCATTCGATAAGGTGCCAATTAAAAGGTTACTGCACAAGATAAGAGCTCACGGGGTTGGGGGTAATATATTAGCATGGATAGAGGATTGGCTAACTAACAGAAAACAGAGAGTCGGGATAAATGGGTCATTTTCAGGTTGGCAAACTGTAACTAGTGGGGTGCCACAGGGATCAGTGCTGGGACCTCAACTATTTACAATCTATATTAATGACTTGGATGAAGGAAGCGAGTGTATTGTAGCCAAATTTGCTGACGATACAAAGATAGATGGGAAAGCAAGTTGTGAGGAGGACACAAGAGTCTGCAAAGGGATATAGATAGGTTAAGTGAGTGGGCAAAAATTTGGCAGATGGAGTATAATGTGGGAAAATGTGAGGTTAGCCATTTTGGTAGGAGGAATAGAAAAGCAAAATATTATTTAAATGGAGAGAGACTACAAAATGCTGCAGTACAGAGGGATCTGGGGGTCCTAGTACATGAAACACAAAAAGTTAGCATGTTGGCCTTTATTGCAAGGGGGATGGAGTATAAAAGTAGGGAAGTCTTGCTACAACTGTACAGGGCGCTGGTGAGACCACACCTGGAGTACTGCGTACAGTTTTGGTCTCCTTATTTAAGGAGGGATATACTTGCATTGGAGGCAGTTCAGAGAAGGTTCACTAGGTTGATTCCTGAGATGAAGGGGTTGTCTTATGAAGAAAGGTTGAGCAGGTTGGGCCTATACTCATTGGAGTTTAGAAGAATGAGTGGTGATCTTATTGAGAGGATGTTTCCCCTCCTGGGGTAATCTAGAACTAGGGGGCATAGTTTCAGAATAAGGAGTCGCTCATTTAAGATGGAAATGAGGAGGAATTTCTTCTCTGAGGGTCATAGAACATAAGAAACAGGAGCAGGAGTAGGCCAATCGGCCCCTCGAGCCTGCTCCGCCATTCAATAAGATCATGGCTGATCCAATCTTGGCCCAAACACCACTTTCCTGCTCTCTCCCCATACCCCTTGACTCCCTTGTAGTCAATCTCCACCTTGAATATATTCAATGACTCCGCCTCCACAGCTCTCTGGTGTAGAGAATTCCAAAGATTCACGACCCTCTGAGAGAAGTCATGAATCTTTGGTATTCTCTACACCAGAGGGCTGTGGAGGCGGAGTCATTGAATATATTCAAGGCTGAAATAGACAGATTTTTGAACTACAGGGGGGATCAAGGGTTATGGGGAACAGGCAGAAAAGTGGAGTTGAGGCCAAGATCAGATCAGCCATGATCGAGGGGCCGAATGGCCGACTCCTGCTCCTATTTCTTATGTTCTTATGTAAAAGGCTGCAAGGGGATATAGACAGGTTAAGCGAGTGGGCAAGAACATGGCAAATGGAATATAATGTGGAGTATTGTGAAGTTATCCACTTTGGTCGGAAAAAGAGAGAATCAGAGTATTTTTTAAATGATGAGAGATTGGGAAATGTTGGTGTTCAGGAGGGACCTGGGTGTCCTTGTACATGAATCACTGAAAGTTAACATGCAGGTACAGCAAGCAATTAGGAAAGCAAATGGTATGTTGGCCTTTATTACAAGAGGATTTGAATATAAGAGTAAAGGGGGTAGAAATTAGGTCGCGCCCCATTTGGGGCGCAAATATCGTCCGGACGCAAATATTAGCGCCTGGCGCTAATTATCGGTACTGACAGGAAACTTCACTTTTACCGCCCCGGGAGGTGAGTGGAGCGCTAAAGCAGGCGCTGCACACCTCTCTTAAGGCGCAAAGGCCGAGCAGTGAGGCGCTAACTCGGAGCGCTGGCGAAGCTCATGTAATGTCAGTCAGCAATGGAACACACACACAATGGCACGGGCCAGATCTTAAAGGGGATGGTTAATCTTGCTTTCCATCCACATCCTGTTCATTGCTGCCTTGAATCTCGGCCTGGAGAGACTTGCACATCAAATGTGCTGGAAAGAACAATGGAGCGTACCAGGCAAAGAGCTCAGAGTGCAGCTCCCACAGTCTCTGCTAAATCGATACAAGGAATGGCAAATCAAAATGAACCTGCAAAGTGCTGCTCAGTACCCAAAACTCCTTCACACAACGTTGAATCTCTCCAGAAGTCTCTCCCTCTCTCTCTCAGAATGCGTAGTTCAAAAATGCCACCAACAATAAAAGACAGGAAGAGGCCCCCTTTAAATAGCGCCCCCCCCAGCCCCACAGCGATTGATAGCGTTCCAGTCTTCTGGTCGTTGGAAGCAGCAGGCGGTAAGGCAGGGGGCGCCACTCAATTTCCGCTACGGGGCGCCACAAGGGCGTTGCACCATGGAATGACGTCACAATCTGCGCGCGCAGGTGGTCGCAGCGGTAAGTTTTAGCGCCGCCGCACAATCTCAAGTTAAGTTCTCGAGCGGCGCAAACATCGCTGCGCCCGGGCGTTAGCGGCTTTGCGCCCCATTAGCGCCCTCTTAAGGCGCTAACGGGAGGCGCAACCAAGTGAATTTTTACCCCAAGATGTCTTACTGCAATTATATAGGGCCCTGGTGAGACCACACCTGGAGTATTGTGTAGTTTTGGTCTCCTTACCTAAGGAAGGATATATTTGCCATAGAGGGAGTGCAACGAAGGTTCACCAGACTGGTTCCTGGGATGGGGGAATTGTCCTATGAGGACAGATTGAGTAGACTAGGTCTATATTCTCTAGAGTTTAGAAGAATGAGAGGTGATCTCATTGAAACATACAAAATTCTTACAGGTCTTGACAGGGAAGATGTTTCCCCTGGCTGGGGAGTCGACAATCAGGGGTCACAATCTCAGGATAAGGGGTCAGCCATTTAAGACTGAGATGAGGAGAAATTTCTTTACTCAGTGAGTGGTGAATCTTTGGAATTCTCTACCCCAGAGGGCTGTGGAGGCTCAGTCGTTGAGTATATTCAAGACAGAGATTGATAGATTTTTGGATATTAAGGGAATCAAGGGATATGGGGATAGTGCGAGAAGGTGGAGTTGAGGTAGAAGATCAGCCATGATCTTATTGAATGGTGGAGCAGGCTCGAGGGGCCGAATGGCCGACTCCTGCTCCTATTGCTTATGGTCTTATGTTCTGTTCTTATACTCCAAACAAGTATTTCTCAGTGTTGGAGGAGGAGGCGATATTGAGGATAATGAACCCGATAGAGGTCTTTTAAAGTTATTAAGGGGTTTGATAGGGTAGACATAGCAAAGATGTTTCCACTTGTGGGGGAGACAAAACTGGAGGTCGTAAATATCAGACAGTCACTAATAAATCCAATAGGGAATTCAGGAGAAACTTCTTTACCCAGAGAGTGGTGAGAATGTGGAACTCGCCACCACAGGGAGTGGTTGAGGTAAATAGTATAGATGCATTTAAGGGGAAACTAAATAAACACATGAGGGAGAAAGGAATAGAAGGATATGGTGATGGGGTGAGATGAAGAGGGGTAGGAGGAGGCTCGTGTGGAGCATAAACACCGGCACGGACCCCTTGGCCGAATGGCCTGTTTCTGTGCTGGACATTCGTGCAATGATTCTCTTAACCTTACCTTAGCTGACAGGTTTGCAAGGCCGTCGGGAGCTGTAGTAGGCCGCAGCCTCCTGCCTCTGGTAGATCCGTTCTTCTCCCGCTTCCTGGGGGGCGGTGGGACTGGAGTCACGTAGTTATTGATCACTGGGAGGCGGTAGGGCGACATCCCGGTGGGAAAATCGAGGGTGTGCCAGTTCCTGATCGATTCTCGGTCCAGCTAGGAGGAAAAACGCAAACTCACTCGGGGACATCATTTTTCACTGAAAAAAGGCAGCAAACCACAACCAGGAACCTCGTCTTCATTCAGTCACATCATCTGATAATTCCATTGACTTTTTCTCATCGCTGAATCCACGACACTTGGTAGTGTAGTAAACAATGAGGAGGATAGCAACAGACTTCAGGAGGACATAGACAGCCTGCTAAAAATGGGCAGGCGCATGGCGTGTGCAGTTTAACGCAGAGAAGTGTGAAGTGATACATTTTGGAAGGGAGAACGAGGAGAGGAAAAATAAACTAAATGGTACAATTTTAAAAGGAGTGCAGGGACAGAGAGACCTATGGGTGTACGTACACACACACAAATCGATAAGGCTGTTAAAAAAGCCTGTGGGATCAATAGAGGCAGAGAGCAAAGAGGTTACGCTCCACCTTTGAAAAACACTGATTAGGCCCCAGCTGGAGTATTGGGTCCAATTCTGGGCACCACACTTTAGGAAGGATGTCAAGGCCTTGGAGAGGGTGCGGAGGAGATTTACTAGAATGGTACCAGGGATGAGGGACTTCAGTTACATGGGGAGAGACTGGAGAAGCTGGGGTTGTTCTCCTTAGAGCAGAGAAGGTTAAAAAAGAAAGACTTGCATTTCTACAGCGTCTTTCACGACCTCAGGTCATCCCAAAGTGCAACACAGCCAAAGAAGCTCCTCCGAATTGTAGTCACTGTTGTAATGTAGGAAACACGAGAGCCAATGGCAGACAGCAAGATGCCAAAAAGAGCAATGTGATAATGACCAGATAACACATTTTACTGATGTTGGTTGAGGAATAAATATTGTCCTGGACACTGGGGATAACCCTGCACTTCTTCGAAATAGTGCCATGGGATCTTTAACATCCATCCAAGAGGACAGGCGGAGCCTCAGTTTACGCCTTATCCGAAAGACGGCACCTCTAACAGTGCAGCACTCCCTCAGTACTGCCCCTCC